>JAAGWQ010000319.1:0-47204 GCA_013396295.1 Fusarium heterosporum
CTGTGGAGGAGGAGGGGGTGGATGTTGAGGAGCGTCTTCATTGCAACGGTCTCTGTTGGTCCAGGTGTTGTTTTCCATATGTGTCTTTCGTTATACCTATATTGTTCTGGAATTCTTCAGATCTAATCGTTGGTTGCAAGGCTTAGCATATATGGTTATGAGGCGAAGCGTCTGTCGAGTAAACCTATCGTAGTGGAAAGAATACCACCGTTCGCCGGCATAGATGATCTAATTTACCCCGGGATGAGGTCAACGGCTGTGGTAAGCTTGAGCACTTGATGTGTGTGACCAATCATTATCTGCTGAGGACGGTCGAGTCAGGAGACGAACCCAACGTTGTGACCATTGATTGGCACATCTCCAGGTTTTACAAAATCTTTTCAGTACTGGTCCCACAGGACAGCCTGCTATCAGTTCATTTCAATGTTTTCTTAAATATTTCTGTCCCATGTTGACGCAGGAAAGCTCATTAGCTAATGGTGTAGCCAAAATTGAGAGGGGTTAGTAAGCTATATGACTATGTAGAAAAACTGCGTTTCTGGAGTCGTCATCAACTGGGCAAACTTCGTATCTTCAGTTTGGAACAAATTAATTGCACATAGTCACACATCTGATACAAGCCCTGGTATATAAACATGACATTAGAAAATTTTCATCAAATGTCGCCTACCGAGTTTGTTATCTTCGATTTCGATGGGACTCTCTTTAACACCGATGAAGCAATCTCCCATAGCATCAAGCTCACCTTCGAAGTATTACTCCCGGCGTCGATTCCACTGGAGTCCGAAGTGCGCAAGCTCATTGGAAGTGGCCGGGGCCTGAAGGACGTTCTAGAAACTCTGCATCCTTCTCCTGAGACTTTTGATCAGGACCAATGGACGTCTACCTACCGGCGTATCTACAGCGACGAGGGGCAGAAGTTAGTATCGCCGTTTGTGGGGGCGAAAAAGCTACTGGAGAGCCTACACACGCGTAAGGTTCCCGTGGCTGTTGTCAGTAACAAAGGCGTGGCGGCTGTCGAGACAGTGCTGAAGAATAATGGCATGGGCAATATCATTCCGAAGGACTTGATCATCGGAGATAACACGCCCGGTGCAATCAGAAAACCCGACCCTGGGAGTTTTACGAATGTCCTCGCACCGGCTTTCAAAGCTCGTGGACTTTCGCAAGACATGGATATCTCCAAGGGCCTCGTCATCGGAGACACCGAAGCAGACTTGCAGTTTGCACATAACATTGGAGCAAAATCAGTTTGATGCAAATATGGATACGGCGATAAGGCTGGGTGTGAAAGAATGCGGCCTGACTTTGCTGTGGATTCATTGGATGATGTGGAAAGGATTCTTAGCAGAATGTGAGTTTTGGGTGGATATTCTGGAATATGGTTCAAGATTGAAGTATCTGTTGCCGTGCCGATACTGGGAAGATTATCTAATCAATCAAATGGCCCAAGGACCAAAGCTTTGTACAAGGCTGAAAAGAAAAATCTAGTTTTGTGTAAGTGACTGCGTAGGGCTGCGCCTCACATTGAAGAACTTAGACAGAGTTGTGACCGTCGAGCGTGAACCTTGATTCGTCCAGGCAAGTTGCTACGTCGCAACAAGTAGTCAAGCAGAGCGAACGAACCACGACTTTTGTATGACTACACGACCATTTGCCCCCCATTCGAAGTTGCCAAACTTGCGTAAAGGAAATATTAGAGGGTTTACTTGTTGTAGTGTGGGAATTATATCACAGAAAGACATCAATAGGTACGATTAACCAAGAATCATTATGTTGAATGAGATGCATTCTATGTTTTGTTCTTTGAAAGACCCCATAAATTAGGCTTCCTGGTTCTCCCAGTCTCTGAGTTCCTCATACTACAATTACTTCACATTCAAGTCATAGCTCTCTGTATGATCATTCTGCCGGGAAACGGGGGTATAGGGTCTTACATCTAAGAGCTGGTTCCCATACCTTAGCATCGGAAAACATATACAAGCCCCTTTTTCTTTCATCGCTCTTCTCTCCTTTCTTCTTCCACCCTACAATCGCACCTCATCATCCTCATCATATTCACTCTTCATCATGCTGTTCAAGTTCATCTTGATTACAGTCCTCCTCCTCGACTTGGTCCTGGCCGGGAGCACACCAGCCTATGAAGGCTACAATCTGGTCTGGAAGGACACCTTCGACGGTGCTGCCGGAACATTGCCCAGCACTGAGAAGTGGGACATACAGGAATGGTACAAGGACCTGAATGGTGACGTTCAGGAGTACAAACGCTCTACCGACAACCTGCAACTCACTGGTGACGGATCGGTTTTCATCATCCCTAAGAGGGACCCAACTGCCACGAAAGGTTGGTCTTCTGGTCGCATGGAGAGCATCTACACCTTCACCCCCAAGGCAGGCGCCCGCACCATCGCCGAGGCGCGCATCAAGTTTGGAAACTCACCTTCGGCGAACAAGCAGGGTATCTGGCCTGCCTTTTGGCTGCTTGGTGACACTCATCGAAGCGGTGGTCCTATCTGGCCAGCGTGTGGAGAGATCGACATCATGGAGAACGTCAACGGTGGAACCCAGCATCTAGGAGCTGTTCACTGTGACAGGGCTCCCGGCGGCATCTGTAATGAGAATACGGGAATCGCCAACAAAATTGGTCTTCCGGACGCTGGCAAAAATTGGCACGTTTACCGCATTGTGATCGACCGTACTGCCTCTACCTGGCAGGAGGAGAGTATCACATGGTTCCTTGACGATGTCCAGTTCCATCAGGCCACAGGGGCCCGGATTGCCAACGAGGCCGTCTGGGCAACGATTGCTCGCAATAAGGTCTTCTTCCTCTTGAACGTCGCTGTGGGCGGCTACTGGGTGAGTTGTGACTTTACTTGTGTATACATGAATCACGCTAACATTTGATAGCCCGGACCTCCAAACGCATCGACTCACGAAGGACGTGGAGCTGGAATGGAGGTCAAGTATGTTGCGCAATACGAGTCTTCTGGTGCGCCATCAGCTCCTGGTCCCGGAGACAACGATAAGAGTACTCCGGAAGTTCCTCAAGATATTGCCGAGCCTGGAGGTCAACCTGCCCCTGAAGCTCCTGAGTATCCTGGTCCTGGTGAATCTGTTCCTGTCCCCGACTATCCTGCTCCCGCCGACCCTGCACCTCAGCCACCGGGTGAGCCAGCCCCTCAGGATCCCCAACCCGATACCGCCACTTGCGGTCCTCCCCCAGCCGGCGATCCCAACTTCCCAACCTATGGTGTTCCTGGAGGTTGGGGTCCTGCATCCGGTGGTCCCGCCTGTCCTCCTGGTCATGGTGATGGCTCTGGTGGTGCATCGGTACCGGATTCTCCAAGCCAGCAAGGTCCTCTCCCAATTGCACCGCCTCCGGCCTCAGGGTCTCAGGAATCTACTGCTTCGAAACACAAGGGTGTCCCGGCCCCTGGAGATCCCGACTTTGGCAGCTATGGAGTTCCAGGTGGTTGGGGTCCTGGGAACCGGAAGCGCGGGGTTTTGCGCAAGTCTCCTGGTCGTCAGTTCTACGGAAACGCCACTGAAGACCGCCATTAGTGATAGCTTCATGATCTGGGAGCTTTTCTCTTTATACTACTTGTACTACTGATGTATACTAATGTTTCTGAGGGATCTTCTAAATTGCCTTCGTCCCCTCATCAGTGCGAGTATAGCGGCAATGTTCGATATGTTCCTGGATTACCAGGACGTCCTACCGCGGTCTGGGGTTGGTGGTTTCTCGTCTTTTTTTGGTTGGTTGACTCCAGTTGATTGAGGTCATGTGAGGGAAGGTTGTCGAGTGTTTGTTTGGAGGGATTAGCTTTGAGTTATGACTCAGTTGATGTGCCCAGCGAGCAGTCTGCAACGCGGCGTTTAGAAGAAAAGATTGATGTTTTGCTTATTTGACAAATTTATATTTGTCCAGCCGTACTGTTTGACTATGCTCATCCTAAGCTCTTCACCTGGTAATTGTAATGTCTTTCTTTCGCTCTTGTTACAATAAAGCTGAAAAGACGCCAAGTCTCTTGGCAAAAGACATGTCGCTTTACGCGCAATTACACTGCCTACATCCAATCATGTTCTGGTGCCGAGGCTTCCGACTGCCAATAAACTCGTCTATGCAATTCCATATGCTGCTCACAGGCGACATGCAAGCAACGTGGCGCCATATTCACGTGTTGTTTTAAACCAAGAGTATGCTTCGCCTTGCCCAGACGGCGACCTGCATAAGTATGGAGAATCCAGCTTGCCGTTTCCGTGCTTGGCTTATTGACCCCTCAATCGTCCACCATTGAGACAGCCAAGTGGGGGATGATATTACGTGTCCGGAGTCGATTGACGCCGAGCATTATGTATCTCAAGCGGCGTCTTACTTGGTTCCCTATACGCCGCACCCAAATTCGAGGCCTCTTGTTGATATTCTCCTGTTAGTATTCCGGGTCAAGAGCTTGGCACCTATGCAAGCCTCGTGTCTCAGAACACAGCCTCACAATGAATGGCAGGAAGTATAGACGCGGGGATGCGTCATCTAGAGACCAGCAGCTTATTTATAGGAGGGTATTTCGCTCTCCTCATTGTCTCTCAGCAACTCAACTCAATTCACCTCATCTTTCTCTTACTCCCATAACCGAACCGTCCTATCTCCTAGACGTCTTGAACTCTTTCAGCAAAAATGGGCAAGCTCGACAACGATAACTGGCTCTACCCGGGAGACAGTCTAACAAGCGATAACGGCAGCAACGAATTCAAGATGCAAGAAGATGGCAAAATTTGCATCTATTGGGAGGGCGAATGTGTCTGGCAAGCCTTTGAGGAACAGCGTGACGATATCAAGGGCGTTCATCTGCAAGATGATGGTAACTTCGTTATGTAGTAAGTTCTGCCTCTCAAGCATCTGGCAGAACTGACAAGAATTTTCAGCACCCATGACGATGAGGCTGTCTGGGCTTCAGATACCCATGGGCAAGGAGACGGTGTGTATATGGCAGTACAAGACGATGGGAATGTGGTTCTGTACATCGGGGAAGATGACGATGCTGAGGCTGTGTGGGCTAGCAACACCTGCCAGTAGGCTTTTACCGCTTGACCTAGGTTTCATGCCCGTAGCCAGAAAGCAAATTCAAAACAAGAATTATAGAACTACTGAGAGTCGATTGAAGTGAACAAATGAGATGTAATTTTGAGTCATGGAATATGGTGATGGTTCTACACTCGAATGTGGATGAGTTTGGCTAGAACTGGACATCAAAACAACATAGTGTGTGGTATAATACTCCCTTAGCATATTTCATCTGAAAAACTGTATTGGGAGTGGTCCAGGGTTCGATTCCCTGTTCGTCCATGATAGGTGGTTTAATTCCACTGTTATCCGCTTCTTTTTTTCCTTTCTGCCATAAGTTTTGTCTTTTTGAACCTTTTTAACTCCTATTGCGAGGTTCTGTTCATATTGACCTGGTGTGCAGTCTCAATGGGGCAGTGTCCTTGATACAACCACAGTCAGCTTCGTATTCATAACAGGAGACTCACACTCAAAAGACATAGTGAGCCATATGTGTGCTCACGCAATGTCTATACGCATCATGCATGAATCTGTTGCCGCAGTAAGTCGCATTCGCAAAATGACTTCGCATCCGGATACACAATTGAGACCACAGAGCGCAACCTTACATCCACCACCAGTATAACCGAAGCTAAGAACGGGTGATTGTGCGGCTCAAATATCACTAGTCTAGTGCTGATGTTGTCACCTTTCTCAACGGCTGCAGGCGTCTAGCCACCAATGTACACGCTTAATTCAGTAGTCTCCGAGTTGGTTCCTCCGGGGCCGAAAAACAACGTTACGAAGGAGTATGTGCCTCGTACTTCTTTAATATTGACACAACTATAAACGAGGACACAGATCTCATTAGGAGGACAAAGGCCGAGTATGCAAGATATAGATGATGGATGAAGGTAGTTTGATGAATCATACATCCTGATTGACCGATAAGACGTAAATAGTTGTGTGTGGTCAGCAACATTTCTCTTCACCTATCAATGACACCTTTCGATGAGCGCATGTTGCAATCAATGGCAATCAGACAGAGCAGTCTAGGACTTGGGGCGGTTGGATTGAATAGTGGAATGGCTGACTGAATTCACGTCATGGTGACATTTAGAGTACGCAAGTCAAAGTTGGTAAATTTGAATCCAGACACAACCTCAAAAACCCACTCTTTTCAATTTACAGAGGTACTTTCCAGATTGTGTGACAAGAATTAGGCGTATTGCATGCCTTGTCTGTCGGCTTACGGCAACGCGCCAACAGGAACACCCCTATTTGTTCCTCAGGTCCTCCTTACACCCAATCTGGGTTTCATGAGTCAAGTTGAGATCGTCTCATCGTTTGCTAATGTGCGACCTTTTGTTGCACACGATCAGGGGCTTGTACCCAACAAGATGTAATCTGCAATCTCTCATCGGTAAACCGGCAATCGCAGAGGGCGCGTAGACAGGCGGTAGTTGAAGGATCTAGTAAACGCGTGGACCTTCCCCTCAATATGCGCGGATCAACGTGCCGAATGGCTTGTTTCAGTGGTGTTGCTTGCGCGGCTCCTTGACTGGTGGCCCAGTAATTTAACCAGCCCTCTGGAGGACGCGGGGATGACGGCAGCGGATCTTGGAAACCAGTAAATTGATGCTTGTAGCTGGGGAATATCCCGTCTCGTCATTGCTAAGCTTTGTGGCGTGTCGTCATGGCAGATGCTTGGCAGATGTTTGGCAGATGCTAGGCAGATAGCGCTATACGTCAACGTTACATGGGTCATGGTTGTTGGAAGGTCTGGACAGTACGGAGTACCGTGGCCCTATTTCCAGTACTTAGGACCCCTAAGGCGCTGGGCACGAGTCAAGTACAGAAGTCTCAGCGCCAACAATAACAGCTAGTGATCAACACAAGGGTGCCGATGTACCGGTATGACTGATCCAAAACCTGTGAATTCAATGATAAACATGTTTCGAGTAAATTACATCCCTTTAGTGTCGCAATTCAGTTTGTGTAGTTTCACGTTTTACGACGGATCCAGTGGCTGGTGGCATAAAAACTGGGGGGAGGGGCTCCCAGTACACGGTTAGATCGGATGGCCAGGTCCATGGTTTATTATGGGAACCATCAACAGGCTTGGCAAAAGCTTGTACTGTGAATACGGCGTCTCCTATGATGGACCCAATATGATGTGGATGCGCCTTCGTATAGCGTTTGGTATAATATCCAGTCTCCCTCCATCCTTGCCCTGAGCTTTGAAACGGCTTGCACTCCCTTTTTCTGGAACTCGATGCTATTATGCCGTCTCACTACAGTTTAATGCGCGGCATCCTCACGCTGGTAGCCGTCGCAACCTCCTTCGTCATCGTCTTAACCGTCTTCCACATCAAACTAGCAGATGGTCTATCTCTAATACCTGTCCAAGAGCGACCCTTCTTTTACGATCAACACCAACAGGTACCAGGTCAAAATAATAACCTGTCACCCGCTCAAACCGACGATGCCGAAGAGTTCCTCGAGCAACAGGATGAAACCCCCCACCAAAACCACGACTATCGCCTGCTCACGAGTCTACGGAATAACATGGGCTTCTACAACAAGATCGATGGGCGAAAGACGGGTTACCGATTGATGAACCCGACAATACTCGAACTACCCCGTGGCGGTAACAGCAGCCACGGCTTTCTGGTCATCGCCCGCGCACCGCATGTGGTCAAGGAGATCGATGGCAAGCGCTACAAGCTCGCTCGACAAGTCGCTACATTTGCGAATCTCACACACAACAACCTCGGCCGACCGATGCTCAGGACGGGCAACTGGTCTAGACTTCTTGTTCAGGATTTTGGAGGCCCTGCGCACCATTGCCAAAACCAGCCTGATATGGACAAGTATATCGGCCCAGAGGACATGAAGTTGTTCTGGTCCCGCACGGGTGAGCCGCTTCTTATTTTTACACACCAAGTCGACGATGAGATTATGTGCCAGGGTCAGTTTCTCCTCGATGTGCGCGCCGCCGTGCCTGAGTTTGAGGAAGCCCTTGGTTACGAAGCATCCTCTCTTCTCCCCCCGGTCCGCTTCCAGTCACCAACCCGCCTTCATCGTGAAGCACTACCGGGTCAGGAAATGCATCCTCGATACCAGCGCGAAAAGAACTGGGCCCTCGCACAATCACCTTTTGCCTCCGACTCAGAGCTTCTGGTCATGGTGGAGCCCGGTCAGCTCTTCCGCTACACTTCTAGTGATACAGCTGTCGAGTCGGTAGTCAACACGAAAGATCAACAATCCGCGGTTGAGGCGCCTTATCCGTTGGGTGCGCAAAACCTTGAGCCTTGGCACAGTCGGGAGAGGACATGTATACACGACGTTATGCTCGACAACAAACATGTTCACCAGAGCACACCGATGCTCAGCGTTACTCTTTGCAACAGAGGAACCTGTGAGCCGGATGAAGAAAACACCGTCATGGTGGGCATGGTGCAACGACGTCTAGACCCACCGCTTTCTCCAGTGACGTGGTATGACAGACGGATCGCAGTTTACGAGGCAACAGCGCCGTATCGAATGATCAGTGTGAGCAAGAAGCTCACGTATCACGGTGAATCAGACGGCAGATATGTTTGGACGGGTTCCATGTCATATTACACGAACCAGACGGTATTCCCGCCGTCAAATCATGGGTTTCTAAACGATGAGGTCTGGCTGGGCTTTGGCATCAAGGACTCAGCTGCCGGGTGGTTGGACATTCGGGCTAGGGATCTTGTCGCAGATCACTACCTCTGCCAGGGCGCTTCGGCGGGATACAGGCATTATAGACAGGGCATTTCGGCATAAGTGACGAGCTATGCTGATTACGGCGCAGAGCGTGCATTGAACGGCGTTGGGGTTGGCATAGAATACACTAGCATTTGTTTTTACAGTTATCGAATACTACTGACTACTATTGACATTAGTTTACGGAGTGCGAAAATCATGACATTCGTGATTGTTCGTATTGATCTGCAGTGCCAGTTGCCGCATTGCCGAGTGTCAGTGACGCTTGGCTACCGCAATTGGTCTAGTCGAGCGATACAAACGAGCTGGAGTCAATCAACGTCCCATTTCTGGTTGGTAATAACCTGTCATGGATGATAATATGATGCCTTCTTTGGTGGCCCATGTTCCCACCAGTCGCATCTTGTCTAGACAAAGCACTTTAACCAAGCATCCAATGTTCACTCACGCTTTGACAGTAGCGCAGCACTACGCCAGCTTCCAAGGCTAGTCACTGCATGGTGCGACAGCAATTATTTACCACGTGAGTTTACCTTGAAACTTACGGATAATTATGCGACCCAAAAGTGGTTCGTATGTATTTTGCCGTGATCCGACGCAATCAATAGTTTTTGTTGATCCGGCATTCATTTCCGAAATTGTAGAGATTAGTGGTTGACCCACGGATCGCACGGCGAACAGTCGGCGCGTATTCGATTTTTCGCAATCAAATATAAGTGGACATAACCCACCCTTGGTCATTCATCAGGGATTGAGAATTGTTAACAAAATGGGGCTCCCTTCTGGGGTTTCAGGACCTGCTGGAAGGTTTCATCAGAGATATCACCATGCAAGCGAGCAGCAGTCAGATAAGGAAAATAAGATACTTTTCCAGTGACGGATAAGGCATTCAATCTTTGACAGGGTATCCAATTCGACCGCAAAGTCACAACCCGGCGTCCAAACGTCAAATTCAATTGTCTCCCAAACCCGTCCCCTCAGGACTTGCCATTGCTAATTTGTACATCTTCCACATCCTCATCATCAATTCTCTTTGCTCGTCTAGCCGCAATACCAACGTCCTCAATGTTGGAGAAGTCTGCAGTACCAAAAACCTCATCCATACGTTCCAAAGAAATCTGCGCATCGCACTAGTCAGCGGTCGAGTTGGGTTGTAGAGACAATAAATACGTACGCCCTTGGTTTCGGGGATCCAATAAGCAGCAACAGCCATGAAAAAGTTGAAGGATCCAAAAATGAAGTAGGCCCGGTATGGATCATGTAGTAGCATTACCGGAGTCGACTTCGATACAGCGAGGTTGTGCACCCAATGTGTGAATGAAGCAAGTGCAACATTATATGCACGAAGTCGATTCGTGGGAATTTCAGAGACATATATCCATGCTATCATGGTGAGTATGCGGTAGAAGATCTATAGACGGGCTTACTTACAAACAGGGCCCCAGCTCATGTTGAAAGCGGCAGCAAAGATATAGACCATAGCTAAAGCCGCAATGCCTGCTGGAGGGGGATGGTTGTCCCCTGAGGGTTCAGGGCCAAATCGTAGGTACTGCTCAAGTCAGTAAGGGCCCAGTAGCTAGGGAGATCGACTCACAAAACCGATGAAGAGCATGCAGAATGCTTGAATTGCGCCGCCAATCATGAATGACTTGCGGCGACCTAGTGAGTCGGCCAGGAAGAAGATAAAGATCAGGCATGTGACAACTTTTACGACGCCATAAATCTAATATTGCAGTCAGATCTCATGTAAGTGATAAAGATATGCTATACTTACCCCTTGAGCAAATAAAGCGGTAGTAGTACTGCTGAGACCCAAGCCGGCAAAGATCTGTAGAATGATTAGTCGAGGAGCGTTATTTGAGACGAGAAGGTACCTACACTCGGGGCATAATAATTGATCGCACCAGTCTAGACAATGTAAGTGATGGTTCTTGTAATCGTAACGACATAACTTACACCTGTCCATTGTCCCAACGTGACGATGCCTATTGTTAGAAGGGCACGCTTCCGGTTCTGAGGCAGAGTCCAGCACTCTTTCTGAAGAGCCCAAAATCCAGTATCTTGCATGATGGCACGCTCCTGATCGATTTGAGTTCTCAATTCTAGTAACTCCTGCTGGATATATGCATGTTCCACGGGAAGCTTTCGAACATCCGATAGTACAGCGCCGGCCTTCTCCCACTGATCTCGAGAGGCTAGCCATCGTGGTGATTCAGGGCAGAACAACATACTGAAGAACAACAGAGCGGGGCAGATCGATTGGCATCCCAAGGGAACCATCCAGGTCGCTTTTCCAGGGAGATGGAGGAGGGACCCGTAGTTGATAAAGTACGCTGTCATGCCACCGAGAACAAGGAGGAGTTGGAAGAAGCCTACCAGGAAACCACGGATGGCACGAGGGGAGTTCTCAGATACGTAGGTTGGCGCGAGCATGGTTCCTGCGCCTAGACCAATACCTTCTATGAATCTGTATATCAGTCAGCAAGCGATTGTATGTGGTGTACGATGAAGAGATTTACCGTCCGATGTAGAATGCAGATAAATGGCCATATGAGAATGCTTGCAGCATTCCTCCAACGAAACCAGTCATGGCGACAAGAAGAAGCGCAGGTTTTCTCCCCTTCAGGTCAGCAAAAGGACTTGAAACAAGCGCACCAGCTATAGCGCCAGCCTGCATCGTGGTAACAAGGTTGCCGGCAAGATCAGCAGCCGCCTCTTTGGGGCGAGTGTCAAGACCGAATTCTCTGTTGGGATAGACAGTCTTAGTTTCCAATTTGAGATGAGAGAGGTTGTCACAAACCGCTTGAAGTCAGGCATGGCGAGAACACCGCCTATGATACCGGCATCAACGCCAAAGAGCGCTCCAGCGAAACATGCCTTTTTCGGTTAGCAAGATACAATACTTCCAAAACCTGTTGGACTTACTGAGGCAGTCAAGGCAATCACTCGCCAATTGTAGATCTCAGGCGGATCGACGTGGATAGCCTCATTGCGCACAATGCGCCTAAACACACCATGTATCGTCATCTTATGCGAAATCGATTGGGTAATAAAGGGAGTGAGTTTCAGAAGCACGGGAGGATCAGAACGAGCTTACGAGATATAAGTAGTGGAGCACAAAACTCAGGGTACAAGACTGGCTCAACCTCGATCGTGTTAGTTTTGTTTTATTCCCCGTAGATGCGGGGTTATCGAACCAAATCCGGGGTAGATGGTCACGGGGAGTCTCGGTTGTTGATCAATGCATTGTGATTGTTTGCCTTGTGGGCGCGTGGTTTGACAATAGCCTTGGCAAACGCCACCGGGGAGTGTCGGGTGCGTGCCGTTGGTGTTGGTTTGGGGCATACTGCATGTATTATTGGGGGCCAGAGGTCTGATGATTGATATCAGTGGTGGGTGTATCTGTACAGTCAGGGCTTTATGTCATTGTTGATTTGATGACCTTGATCAATGTCTCTTTGAAAGTTTATGTCAACGATGACAGGACAGAGCCGAGAAATCGGGTGTTCACACCACCAATCTGGTCTCGGTTTGGGTACCTTAAGCATCCATTTACGCAGTCAGGTGTCTCTCATAATTGAAGTGTTTGCGTTATAGAATATCGCACGAGGTTACTAAAGAATGTACTTCCTATCTGATCTGATTTTCCCAAAGCGCATCTGGGTTCTCCCATATCTGTTCCAACTCCGACCTCAGCGAAGGCGTAGGCCACCCGCACCTCTTCTGGCACGAGTCCAGCATCTCCAAAACGCAGTATTTCTGACGCGGGTTCTGCATAAACATACCAGCTAAAGTCTTGTAAGTAGAGAATCACACTGAAGGTAAATGCCGTACCGATGAAGAGACACTGCGAGGATAACATGCTGGATGCGTCTTCAGTAAGCATCATACCAATGCCACAGACCATCTCAATACTCCTTTGAATCTCTTTCTGACGCTTCAAAAGACCCTGGATACCGTCTATGTGTGGTTCGTGAGCAGCAATGAGGATCCGACAGCAATGATGAAGCTGGACTGCTAAACCTGTGACTAAAATTAGAGGTACACTATTGATGTGCAACAGTCAAGCTCACCAAAGCATTGCGGATGAATTAAATGCGGTTGAAACACTTCATTCTCGTGACGTCCCATTGCAGGCAATGCCGAGAACTCCACAGTTAGATGGGATCGCCATTCTTCCAGCATCTTTCTTAATGCTTTGGCCCAACCAATCCTACCTGGCAACCCACCCTCAGCCTCTGTAGAGGAGTCAACAGCGCAGAAGTTTATCACCTGGGCCATGATCCATACAGCGCGCGAAGCCAACTCATGGTTGTCTAAATCCGAATATCCCTTCTTAGGCATCCATGTACTGTACGTCCTACGCTTCTCACGGAAGGCTACCCAGATATCTTGCCGTAACCAGGCCCACCAAGTTGTACTCTCAAGACTAGAAGTCTCAACTTCAATCTGCCGAGATCTCAGTATCCAGAAGACACCTTGAAGATGCTGTTGCCAGTCCTTTCGTGAACCACGGAGCATCTCATACGTCGATACCATGAGAGTCGTTGCCATCAGCTCTTGACTATTCTGGTAAGTCGAATAGCGCATCGCCTTTTGGACATAGTGGAGAGTTTGGTAGTAATATTGAAGGGCAGTGTTTTGATCCGGGCGCTGATTGGAGGAGATGGTTTCGTCGAGGGATTGGTGGTAACATGAGAGTGCTAGGATGGCATTGAGAAGACCTGCATTGCGGACTGCCAGATGTGGCACTCGCGTAGAGAAGGTGCGAGCAGGGTCGAATAGATCAAGCTTGTTGACTCTTAGCATGGTAGTACTGGGAGCAAAGTATTACGTACCCATGAACATATTCGATGGAGGAAATTCTGAAACCAAGCCTGCTCTCGATCAAGGAGGGATATGCTCTCAGATGCCTGCCACAACCCATCTTCAGAAGCGCTCGAAACATGGTCATTGCTCCCATCACTTTGAATCGAAGGCTGGGTATCAATAATTCTCGTCGCTCTCTGCAGAGGCGTAATATCACTTTCGGCTTGCCCTTCTGAGGGAGTACCGAGTAGTTCACCATCGAGGCCCAGGGTCGCATCTATATCGGGGAATGCTTCGTTGGTCGCGTCATTGGCAAGTATACCGAACCATCGAACTGCTGCGACACTGGCGGACGCTGCGGGCGTTGTGGACGCTGAATCGGATTGACCTCCAAACCAGTCGGTCACATAAGGGAGCTGTTGTGCCTGAAGTGCAGGATCCCAATGCAGGCTATCGGCTGCGTGCAGATGAGTTTGACCTGAGTCCAGGTTTGAAGGTGATTGGGAGTTGGACGTAGCAATTGCGCGAACTGTTTGGACAAGCTCCTGCTGTGAAGCGACGATCTGTCCTAGCTGTCTTAGGATCTCCAGACTAGCCGGATCAAATCTGTAGCCGGCATCAGCCCTGTAAAGTTGTATCGGGATGAAACATACGTAGAATGGTCCTTCTCGGTGTTGTCATACGCGCATGGAATATTCAGCGACGCGCAGAAACCACAAGTAGGCTGCGCATTGTCGCACTTTGTTTTTCTCGATCTACACACATGGCACGCTTTCAGACTTCTTTTTCTGGGGTAACGCGCATCCGAAGGTGGTTGATGCGACCGCTTGCGGTTATTGTTGGACTCTGTTGTATCTGGCATATCTTGAGGCTTGCGTGAAGGTGCCTGGGATCGGGGAGGATTCGGACACGTACCCGAAAGTGCAGGTAAGTGAGGGGTACAAGGTAAACGAGTTGTCAGATGATTCCTTGGCGGTTCTTGATTCAATTATGCCAGGATGCATGATGTCGACCTGCATTATGTGCTCTAATATGGTGTAACCCCTCACGGGGACTGTCGGGTAGAGGCACAGAGTGAAGATGGAGAGTCAAAGGCTATCCTGGTCTTGCAGACTCAAAAGACATGAATTAAATAGAGCCATTTCCCAACCAAATTGTCAACTTGTATTGCGATCTGTGTGGCTGAACTTGCACTGTCGATCACCGTCATCATCACAACCAACACCATGGGCGATCTCAATCAGCCTCAGCCAACAAACGGCCACGCCAGCAAAAGCAACTCAACCATCTCATGGCAAACAGCCCACCTCAAAGCTCGCCCAAAGGTCTTTTCAACCGACATTCTCGTCACAGGCGGCGGTTTAGGCGGCGTCGCTGCAGCCCTTGGAGCACTTCGCAGAGACCGACGAGTTCTGCTCACGGAGGAATATGATTGGTTAGGAGGTCAATTGACTAGCCAGGCCGTGCCGCCAGATGAGCATACTTGGGTAGAGCAGTTCGGAGTCACGCGCTCTTATCGTGCGCTGCGTGATGGTGTCAGGCAATTCTATCGCGACAATTACCCGCTCACCGAGGAGGCGAGGAGACGGCCACAGTTGAACCCAGGCGCGGGACACGTTAGCAAGCTTTGTCACGAGCCGAGAGTCGCGGTCGCTGTGATTGATGCCATGCTGATGCCTTATATCGGCAGTGGGCTACTTGTAGTCAAGAAGCGCTTCAAGGCTGTTTCCTGCGACATGGTCGGCCAGGTCGTTCGGTCAGTCGAATTTCGAAAGTTGGACTCTGGAGATACCTTTACTGTTGATGCAAAGTATGTCATTGACGCGACGGAGCTGGGCGATCTTTTGCCCTTGTCCAAGACTCCCTATGTCACAGGCTTTGAGTCAAGGAAGGATACTGGAGAACCAAGTGCACCTGAAGAAGCTCAACCTCAGAACTCGCAAGCTGTGTCGATCTGTTTCGCCGTAGATCATATCGATGGCGAGAACCACACAATTCCCAAGCCGGAAAAGTATGACTACTGGCGAAACTGCCATCCAGATTTCTGGGGCGCACCGTTACTCGGACTTAAAGCACCGCATCCAAGAACCCTCGAGATTGTTGAGCGCGAGTTTACACCCAATCCCAACGATGATCCGGCCTCGGTTGTCTCTGACCAGAGAAAGTCTGGAGGAGATATGAATCTTTGGACATTCCGACGAATCGCGGCAAAAGACAACTTCACATCGGGGGCCTATCGATCGGATATATGCTTGGTAAATTGGCCAATGATCGACTACTTTGAGAAACCCATCATCGACGTCTCCGAGGACGAGCTTCAAGAACGCCTTGCCGAGGCTGCTTCTCTATCATATAGCATGTTGTACTACTTACAAACAGACTGCCCGCGTGCAGATGGAAATGGAACAGGATATCCGGGACTTCGTTTGAGAGGTGACATTACCGGTACAGAGCATGGTCTCGCAATGGCGCCGTACGTCCGAGAGTCACGACGTATCAAGGCCGTCACCACAGTTGTTGAACAAGATCTCTCACTTGAGGTCCGCGGCGCAAAGGGCGCAGTACACTACCCCGACAGTGTAGGGGTAGGCATGTACCGCATCGACCTACATCCGTCAACAGGTGGTGATAACTACATCGATGTCGCATGCTGTCCCTTTGAGATCCCACTCGGAGCTTTAATCCCAGTAGAAAGACCGAACTTGCTAGCGGCGTCGAAGAACATTGGAACGACACACATCACGAATGGTTGCTATAGACTACATCCCGTTGAATGGAATATCGGAGAAGCAGCTGGCTTGTTGGCGGCGCATTGCCTGGACAAGGGATTGTCACCGCATGAGGTTCAAGGCCAGACCAAGATATTCAAAGAGTTTCAGAGAATGATCACTAAAGAGGGGATTGAAACGGAATGGCCTGATGTATCTGGATACTAATTGGTGTAGTGAGACAAAGACTAGGAGAAGCTAAATATGATGCAATCTTTCTTCGGCACAGAAGATAGTGATTTGAACGATGCCATTATCAAATAACATGCGTCATATATATCAAATCCCCAGTGAGTTACAGAAACAGGGCCAATTCGTGAAAGCGTCCAAGGTAAAACTGCGCGACCTTATTCATATGGCTTCTGCAATCGATTTCCCTCAACCTGCTTGGCAAACTTGGGAATATGCGTCGTGTGACACCAGGGCTTAAGACTCTCCTCCTTGCGAATCACAGCAGCAAAACAACCCAACCAACCCTCGCGAGGGAACGCAGAGTTTATCTCCTCACGGGTCTTGTTGTGAATAATCTCCCCAAATTTCTCCACTGCCGGATGCTCCCCGACGTTGTCGTAAATGGTAGCCAACTGAATCAGTTGACCGAGAAAGGTAATGTTGCCTTCAGTTCCCAGGTCCTGATGACGGATGATGGTCTCGCAGACTGCTTCGGCTTGGTCCTTGCTGGAACCAAGCTCGCCGAGAAGGTCAAGAGCTTGGATACCTCCTTGAAACTCAAAGGAAAGGCGGGTTGACGTCATATTCTTTTCGGTGGTACCGATGTCATGCAAAAGACATGAAAGTGCGAGGGTTGAAGGGGAGAGGGTGTTCGCATACTCGGGGAACTGCTGCCTCAAGATAACAGTGGCTTCAAGATGGCATGTTAGAATAATCTTACAGCAAGGTCTCGGTATCATGGCAACTAACACCAGTAGTAGACTCTCATGGAATGGTTGTAGGCCTGCTTAATCAGATTGTCCTTGGCATGTTTCTGGATCTTGACTACAAGATCCTCCGTTGGGAATTGGATGCTTTGTACATTGATATACTCGGGCTTGTTGATATAAGGTCCATTTTTGAAGATTCTGCCAGCGTCGACGGGGACAGCTGTCCATCCGTTTTGCGAGACTTCGTTGTCGGCCATGTTATGCGGACAAATGAATAGTGATAGAATAGTGATAATGCGATCAATTGAATCAATTCAATTGATTCAGTAAGTCGATATATGATTGGAGAGTTTGAAACAAAGAAGAAGACAGCTGAATGATTTTCAATGATGAAATAGATCAGGCGTATTTTTAATCATCACTATCAACCTGAGGCCGTCGTTTGAGGGGTAACGTGTGACCATTCAGATATACATACAATTCAACCCGCTTACTATGAAAAATTGATTTATCTCCGTTACCTGCCAGTAATTCCCATCAATGAAAATGGATCCTTGCCCTTGGAGTCTTGCAATAAGCGCCTTTTTAGAGTTTAGTCTCCCAAAGACGTGCTAGAGTTCTTGTATCTCCGGCTCAAGTTGAACCCTCGGCTTTGTGGAATCAATTCTTTGTATATGTCATCATTTGCTGCGTATGTCTGCGTCATAGACGCGGAATCGCGGAATCACAGATCAAAGACTCGTGATGGATCGGTTGGCCATTATTTGTCAATTATAATTGCCATTTCCTCAGACTAACACTTTCCAGCAGCGAGTTCGTATGACGGGGGTGGTCCTTCAAGAACAGGCATCTCACTCAGGTCAGGAATTGTTGGTCTAGTTCTTCCAGGTCTTGCCGAGGTATTCGCCACGTCCCTCGTGGACTCAAGCAGCTCAAGAAGGTCATTGCGCTTCAAAGCTTTGATGAACTTTACAGCATCCTTGTTCGCATCAGCTGTTGCATCAGCTCCATGGTCCATAAACATCTTGGTAAGGTTGTAGTCCAGACGCTGGAGGGCCATCGTCAGCGGCGTCCTGTTCAAGCCGTCCACATCATTCACGTCAACACCGTAGTCGAGAAGCGCTTTGACATGGTTACGCCGGTTGACGTCGATTGAGTATGTCAGTAGTGTCTGGCCGGCCAGCATGCGTACTTTTGTCTTGGCACCGCGACGGAGCATCTCGTCGACTACTGGCGCCTTGGACATCTCGACTGCATGGCAGATAGCTGGCAAACCCCAGATGGCATCAATTGTATCAGGGTCTGCACCGTTATCTAGGAGTTGTCTTATGACTTCCACCTTCTCGTTAGTCTTCAGCAGAGCATCTCTCAGAATCTTGATGAGAATGGGTTGGGAATGCACATCTGTGCCTGCTGGATTGGCACCGTATGCAAGAAGCTTCTTGACAACTTCAAATTGTCTCTTTCCCGCCGCGTGTTCCAGGATAGTTGTGCCAAGAATAGTGCGTCCATCAGTATTGGCACCCTTGCTGAGAAGCAGTTCGGTCATGTTGCTATCACCGCTCTCAACGGCCGCAACGAGAACAGGATTGCCAACAATATCCTTCACATTTACGTCGGCGCCGTATTCGACCAAAAGACGAACCAACTCGACGCTGCCCTTTTTGACAGCTGATACAATGACCTCCTGGCCCGTGATATCCTTAGTTCTTGCATCGACGCCATTCGCAAGAAGAAAGCCAATACCTGCCACGTTCACACTTCCCTTGGCAATAAGCTCAACAAAGTGCGGTTGCCCTGACGCAGCTTTGCTAGAAACGCTCGCGCCAAACTCGATCAAGACTCTGGCGACATTCAGGTTCCCTAGCGAAGCAGCACGGAATAAATATGGTAGCTCCGACCAGCTTTTGCTTGAGAATTTTGCTCCCGCTGACAAAAGTAAACGGGCTGCTCCGTCTCGATCGTGTTTGATGGCACACTTGAGAGGGGTATCTCCCTTTTCGTTGCGACCGTCGACACTGGCTCCTTGTGAGATAAGACCGGAAATCTGCTTCTCGTCGCCTTGAATCACTGCTTGACATAGCGCCGAGGCGAACGGATCTGGTTTAGAGCGGAGACCCGAGGTTAACGATCTGAAGAACGAGGATCCTTTGGGGCGCCCAGAATTATCCATCGGACAGCGAGGAGAAATGGGGGAAGTGGCTGTAGACATGTACGGTGGTGGTGCATTAGTTGTATTGGTGACAGGACTTTGGGAATTGTCTAGTTGGGCAGAAATCTTGTGAGTGTCGGAGTTCAACAGCATGGCCTTCGACTTGTCTACCAAGTGTGTGACACTTTCTGCCTGCTCAATGATTTGCCTTCCCGGTAGTGAAATGGGGCTTTGATCTTGCTGAGCGCTGTCATTATTAAAGTGCGGTTAGCCTGGTTTGCTTCCAACGGTAACAAGACATACTTCTTGAGTGTACCATCGAAATAGGTAAAAAGCTGACTATGAATCATGATATAGCTGGAATACGCCGTTAAGATAGACCCATTCAACATAAGAGAATCAGCAGGCTGTAAGCCCGTGAAATCCCGGTGCATATTGTTCATCCTGCCGGCACAAGCAGCAAGTAAACGATCTATATCGTCACGTAATTGTGTAGGCACCACTTTCGTGGAATTCAAAGTTTGTAGGAATTGAGAAGTTTGGCGTTGGAGTGAATCAGATGATGCGGCCATCATGTTGAGTTGCAAGACATTGGGATCGCCTCTGTCCAAGCTATCAGCCAATTTGTTTGCCGTCGCTGTGATGGAGGTAGCGTGAACAGAGATGGAGGCGCAGAGCTGCGCGGGGTCGATGAGAGCCATAGTAGAGTCGATTGTAGTACTAAATTGATGCAAAACCAGAAATGAGTAGTTTGGTCATGCTTGTGAAACAGAAGAACTGGCGCATGAATGATATATCATGGAAAGGGCCAAGACTTTCAGCTGCCATCCCCTCAGAATGATTCTCGGCCTAAGCTGTAAGTACTGTAGGCCTCTGGGGTAGGACTCACAGTGGTGACGTGGATCTACAGGGGGTCACACATAAGGGGATGGCATCGCTGATAGCCCTACAACAAAGCTCTGTCCTTCCCGTTGATTGATGGAACAAGTGATCTCTCTCCGCATCAGCTAGAGTACCCTTTCACAAGACTTGGCTTACTCGACATCAAAGAGCGACACCTACAATTGGCCCTCTGATTCGATAAATACTGATTGCAATTACCGATACTTGCACCGTACAGCTCTCAATGCCTTGTCAAGTGCCTCGTACACACCACAAACCTCAACTACCTGATCGAGCATAGCCGACACATTTTTGATCCTTCGCCCAAACGCTTTGGGCATTTCTTTCGAGCTTCCTTGGCATCCCATGTCAATGCATCCAGATTGAGTAACTCTTTCGATCGATATCGTGGTCTAACCCAATTTCAAAAGGCCAACGCGTCAGCTGGAGGATGTCGTGAAATGCGTAAATATTTCGGTGAGTTGATCTCTCCAATCAATTGGTCCTTACACTTGAACGCCCAACACTACCTAACGCGAGCTGCCAGAAGCCACTCATCTACCTTGGCAAGCCCCCGACGCGGTAATCTTTTGTATCTTTTCGCGTCGTACGTCTCATTGAGCGCTGAACGAAGCACCTTTGCCCTTCTCACCATAATCCCACTCGCCCCAGCTGGATTGGTTTTTCCCGCAAAATCATTTGCTTTCTCCTCCGCCTCACGCCGTCTCTTGTGCATATCCTCGCTTTCCGCCTCTTCCACGACACATAGTTGACAACGACATTTAAAGTTCCACGTTCTCCGGATGAACGCTTTCCTTATCTCATAGTCACTCGATTCATCGTAGCTATGCGTGATCTCTTCCCCAGCTGCAATCCTATGTGTGGCACGAAGAATGAGCAAATCACCTACAAAATCCTTCTTAGTGTTTGGAACACAAGAGTGATTGATGTACGAGGCTCGGATCCAAAGACCTGTACTGGCGTTACTGATGTCTTCGTCTGCAGTTTGTTGGCCAAGTCCAAAGGCGTTTCGCTGAACAATGTCGTGGATTCGGAAGGTGTCTATAATCGGGACGCCGTCCAGCAGTTTCTTCCCTATCCCTTTATAATCTCCATAAAGATTCAGAACACTCTCAACTTGCGACGGGTTATTGATAAGCTTTCGTACAACTGCTTTATGTAGTCCAGTAGGATAGACCTTCATGGTAATATCTTCCCGCACATCGCACACTAGAGCACTAAAGGTTTCTGGCTCATGACTCCATGCCACGCAGAAAGCTTTCTCACAGATGATGATCTCGTTTGGTTGGATGTCGCGGGTTGCAAATAGACCACGACCGGCGCCAGGACTATCCTTGATGGCAGTGGGACCATTGTAACTGGCGACATCAGGTCTGCCTCCGGTTTTAGAGAGAGAACTGATCACATTTCCCATATTGTACATCCCATCCGTCTGCTCTCTAATTCTGATAGAGATTCTCTGGATATATGCTCTGGCACACCGCTCTCCTGCCTGAAGGCTCTCTTGCTGTTCGAAGAGTCGCCTGGCCTCCATATACTCGCCTTGCGCGTAAGCCGCACGACCTGCTCGGTTATAGGCCTTTGCATCAAGATGCCGTAGTTCGTCACTATCCCCGTTGTTGATGGAAGAAATGGCATCTGATTTTGCTTCGTCAAACCGCTGAAGCTCAAGATTGACATGGGCCCGATTTCGATGAAGGTCGTTGCGTAAAGTCTTGTCTCGTCCCCCATTCGAAAGTAGCTCCAGTCCCTTTGTATAGTAGAAGTACGCTTGTGAAAGGTTCTTCTTCTTGAGCAGTGCATTATTTCCTTTTCTCTTGTAAAACTCGGCTGAGATAGCTTCTCCGGCTGTCCAGCGTTCTGACTCCCGCCATGCCTCGGGACTTTCGCTGATCTCAGTAATGATAAGGTCTGATGGGTGGTCGACACGAATAGTCTGCTCTCCCTGGTTATTGAGCGTGAAATACGGTTCCTTGACAATCATCTCAGATGCCGTATCCAAGATGTCACTTCCGTATTGAGACTGGTGAAGAAAAAGCTCCAATCGTTCCGCATCCTGCGATGAGGCTTCTTGAACAACCGCCCAGGAGGATGCCTCAAGGATGGCAACAGGTGACACACGGCGCAAAGAAAGAAAGAGCCCTCGATGGTGTGTTTCCATACGCAAATCCGACAATCTCATAGGCTCCAGGTCTTCAATATTGGCCTTGCAAGGGAAATATGGTTTACCTATGCCGTAAGCTGTCATGGTTTCTTTGGTCTTTGATGCACCGAAATTCAAGGCTGCGAAGGAGAGATCTCGCATCAAAGAAGCTGATACAGCTTGCTCGATTAACTCTTTTGAGCATTTATGACTTCTTGGTTGACCCTTTTGCTGCTCCAGTTGTTGAACACGATTCTGAACTGTTTTCGAGACACGTTCAGACTCGGCAGGGGATATGAATAGGGTGGAGTTGACCATTGCGGCTGGAATTTATGATGGTGTATCTGGATGTTACTCAAATAAACTTTGACAAGATCTTGCAAAGATGGCGAGGGATCGATGCGAGAAACCAAGGTCTTATGAAGGTTTAATTTCTACATATCTTGCTTTGTCATGTCCGACTTCTTACCTTCCGGTTGTAGTAAATCATGTTTTTGTGTAGCCTGATAGAATGATTCATACCGTCGAGAGTTTCCTAGTCCAACATCTAGAACAAAAGAACCGACTATACCTCCTGTCTCACGCATCGACGGGGATCATGGATCATGGGCGCAGCCTTCTGGTGGGACACCACACTTTATCTTTTTTATGCGTTCTGATTTCCACCATTCACCAGCGTCAAAGTCCGAGGTATCTGCTGGAAAACAAAAGGTACCAATGTTTCCATTGTTTTACGACGTACTGAGTCCTACTGGTAGCATCGGTATGCTGGGCAATCTGACTCTATCGGGGTTTTGTATCCAATCATAAAGCTCCTTTTCCGAACAGCCCAATCACGATGCAGACTTCGACAAGAAGGAAAATACATTGACAGCAGGGATCACTTACTCAGGGTACCATAGGAAACAGCCGCTTTGGACCAAATGACAGACACACTTAGGTAGCTTGAGCATAAAACTTGGCCTTATTTGCTTGGTCTTTATTTGCTCCGCTAGTAAGGACTTGTTTCCAAGGTATAAAGGGGGCGAAGGATTCACATTAACAAATTCCCCAATGAACCACTGCATAGCCACTATTCCATATGAATCCATGCTCGTCAGTCTCAATACTAAGCATCTTATTGGAGTGAAATGATGTCGGTGGCTCAGGAGATTGATTCCAAACAGTCAACAGTCCAGGAAAGCTTTCCGGAAGGAGAAATTCGAACAAGTCCGGATGCAAAGCCAGTTTAGTATGGAGCGACTCTACTTATACGCTGACTATTTCGAGAGTAAAAGCAACCCATATAGGTATTCCAATGCTAGAAAATAAACAATTTTACCCCCTCCCTATTTAATCGACCGTGCTGTTTCGCTTCTTACGTAGCCTCTGCCTTGCGAGCGTAGACATATCGTACAGTCATGTAAGGGTGGACCTTGCGGTTGCGGAGGAACTTGCGCATCTCCATAAGGAAGACCTGGTACTCGTCATCGGGCCACTGCAAAATGGTCTTCCAGAGGAGAAGGGTATAACCTGGTTTTCGTTAGTTTGGTCAATGCAATTTCTCGTAGTGAATTTCTACCTTCAAGATCGTTTTCGAGAGTCGCGCGGACAAAGTTGCCAACCTCCCTCAGCTCAGGGTCTTTGGGCCAACCACCAATAGGGAACTGTGATGTAGGTCAGAAAACTGTATTTTTCACCACTCGGACGCGCACACACCTTGTATTCAATGCTCTTGATATCGGTGAAGCCAGCGGCATGAATGCCCTTCTCTTGCAGATCATCTTCCTGGACGAAGAAAGAGTTTCCAAGCTTGGCGCCACCCTCGGTGAAGATCTTGGCCCAAATCTTTAGACATTCGAGGTCGTCAGTAGTTCCGTCATCGCTGCGAATGTGAACATCGGCCTCGGCCGACTGAATCCAGCCGTCAGGAGCACAGCAGCGGTAGGCTTCCTTGAAGAGAGCCGACCAGTCTTTGATCGCACCGAACAAGTAGCGGATGTGGATGAAGTCGAACGTGTTGTTGTCCCAGGTCCAGCGGAGAGTGGCGTCGTCGATCTCGAACTTGACGTTGGGAGGAACCCAGCTGGAATGGTAAGAATGATGAAGATTTTGGGGTTGGAGAATTACTTACGTTGGTTGAATGGGGGAGAGGTCAGAGCCGATAACCTCAGCTTCGGGGTACTCGTCCGCAAAGTCACTATAAATATGAGTATCGAGGACAAGAACATATATAGGATAGATGTGTCTCACATAGCCCAGATACCTATGAATGATCAGCCACGGTTCAACAGAGGATATACGTGCAAAACGTACCGGTTCCAGTTCCAACGTCAATAACTTTCTGTTGGGTGTCAGCAAGTCATATGATCAAAATTGTATGCACTCACCTGCACGTTGGGCTTGATGGGAGCCAGGAACAGCTTTCCGCCGAGAAGCAGAGTCAAAGCCTGGTGGCTATACACAGGGTCAGCAAGGCTCCCAAGCTTCGTCGTAGGCCAACTCACTTGATATCAATAGAAGCGGACTGCTGCTCATCGTTAGGAGTAAAGTACTCAGTCGGATGTCGGTCACTATGGAACGTCCTGCCCTGGATGGTACGGTACTCGAGGATACTGGATGTGATGGAAGCGGTGGAGCTCGCGCTGAAACAGATGAGCAAGGGCCGGGGCATGGTCGGGGAGTGTCTTACGCATCATCACCAACAGCAGAGTCGGTCTCACTCTCATCATCCTAACGCCAATCAGATACGTACTAGAATACGAGATTTACCATGCGGTCTGCCCTCTTACCTGTGGATCAGCAGCGGGCACTAAATCTGGCTGCGGCGCCGGAGCCGACTCAACAGCCAACGCTAGATCGGAGCGGGCCGTATCCGCAGCAGGCGTGGGAGACGGAGGCTGCTCAGACATGATGCAGATGAAGAGGCAAGTGAATCTAGAGAGCCAACGGGCAGTGGGAGATGCAAACACTGGGTCTTGATCTTGTTGGTGACGGAGAAACTGTGGAAATTGGCTCAAACCAATGCCGAAAAGGATTTTGGGTGAGGGGAACTCGAGGACAGTGCTACGATAAAGAACAAAGAGACTGTGGGGCACGGAATGCGTTAGCATGTATCCGGTTGGTAGTGGCATTAAATGTCAGCACCGACAGGGATTAGGTTGGTCCACGAGCCTGGTCTGTCAATCGTTATCTGTAAAGTCAATTCTTATTAAGCTTTATCAACATTGTAGTAGGAAAGTGCTTGGTGCTCAGCTTCATTAGGGCATATTCACAATATTTTTGCTACCGACAACGCCATGGAATCATGTGCACAAGCCTATCACCGACAGCAGCCTAACACACCCAGCCACTCTTCCGTTCGTCCGAGTCCATGGCTCTAGACTGATACAACACGCTGCCTCTACACTGTTATCCACTCACCCGGTCTTAAGCTGGCTACGTACTTTGGTATAGATTCTCGCTGTGGCAAAACCAAGGTAAGTGCTTGACTTAATAATGTTGGATATCAATTGCTCTTCAACTGAGACATGTCATGTAAACTTCAGCGCAAATCGTCATTGCCCCGCCTACATTCGCTACAATAATGAATAAAACAGTTGGCTTATGCCCTGAATGCCCCTGTAACCAACATCCAGTCATCGTCAAACTCACACCCCACCACACGGGATTTTTATGAAATCCTCCCGGCCATGTCAATAGCTCAAAGCCACAGATGCCTCGATTTTCACAGGGACGAGGCGGCTCAACTGACCCTGGCGGAGGCTTCAGTCCACATTTGAAATATATTTAATCTACCGTGTTTGATAAAAAAGCCATCACTGCTTTCCAATCTCTTCTATAGATACGAAAGCTGCGCCAAAAATTAATTCTTATACTAGCAATATCAAGTCCCTCTCTACATCTCTCATCTCAAATAGTCTATCATTCAGGCTTCTGTCCCATCCAAAAGTAATACTTCTCGTAAGAATGGATGTTCAAATTATTCAAATCCTTTCGTGCATCAGCCAAGAAAACATCGATCTCCTCGGGTTCCAAAATTTTGCGGAGTGGCTTGGCCGCCATAGCCCCAAACATATCGTTCACAGCAGTCTTTAGATAGAGACCAATGAGGCGGAGCTTTTTATCCTGTGGCATGTCAGTAAACCATGATTCTCTACGAGAAGTGAACTCACTTTTGCCCACGTTCCGATAGGGACTTTGAGAACCTTGCAGCTCACATTGGTGAATCCAGCCTTTTCGAGAGGTTCACGCAAGTTCTCGCCCGCGCGGAATTTCATGCCAAAGCTAGCGACCGCCTTCTCAGCTGTGTCAAAAAACTTGGCAAGTGGTGCATCTGCTGCTAACGACCCGTCATCGCAGTTCGCGCGTGCATCAAGCTCCTGGATCTCAACCCAGGCACCAGGTCTCATGTGGCTGTATTGTTGTCAGCATTAATCGCGGGACAATATTGTCAGTATCGTACTCGTGAGCTTGACGAAGCACCTTGACTTGATCCTTCAACCAGGGACTGATACAGCGCATGTGCACAAAGTCAAAGTCGTCGCCGTGCATCCAATCGTCTTCGATATCGTCGACAAAGAAGCTGAGATTCGGGGGCACCCACGTAGGCTGGATGGGACTGAGGTCAACGCCGATGACTGAAGCGCTGGGGAATTTTTCGGCGACTTGGTAGTTAGTTCAAGAGTTTGATGAGGCTAAGGATGCACTTACCATCGATGGCCCAGATGCCGGTCCCTGTAGCCAAATCGATGATCTTTTGAGGGTTATCTTTAACAGGTGATAAGAATAGTTTGCCACTTGTACTGTCAGATTCAAGTTTTAGTCTAGAAGTTGGAGATCTCACTCACTTGGTCAGCTCCAACATCATCGCATGCTTCATATCGTCTCTGTTCTGCTCAGCATCGTCATTGGGAATGGGATAGCTATATAGGTCAGCCCGATATCACTAAATCATTGTGGTATCTCACGTTCCGTGACGGTACTGATGGTACTATAAAAGTCTCAGTAACATATTTAGTCCGACATCGTACTGTGTAACATACCCGTCTTCCATTCTCAAAGGCATGTTGATAGATACTTGTGTTCAAACTCGTTGAGCTTGAAGATAAAGTCGCCGAATCAAAATCTGACGTCGCAAACTCATCCTCATCTTCAGCTGACTGATCATGAGCGATGGGCTCGATCGGCTCTTGTACAAAAGTCAGTGGTGAAGCCATGATAGTCGTTGCCAAAATTTGATGAACTAGTAGGGTGAGCCAAGGCAAATCACAGTGTCAAAGGTGAGTTCAGGCATTTTATTGTAGCCCCGCATGTCGGTAAAAAATCACTCATGATCCTGGCCTGTGGTCCGTGTCGGATACAACACAGGGATGTCTGTTGCATCCTACAGGTGAATGATTTTATTGCTAGTCGGTGAAGCACAACATTGGGTTTGCGTTCTTTTGGCTTCCTTTTTGATCCCTAGTGTTTTGTACTGGAAATCTGCTTTCCCATCGAAACTGGCAACTGTTGTAGACATTTGTATCATGATTGCGCTTTTTCGAGGAGCTTGTCAGGAACTAGAAACAGATATTGTCGGGCCGGCAGACATGTGATATTGACATTCAAGCTAATTAAAGAGAGTGATAGTAAAACCCAGCATTACTACATAAACATCATTCCTCCCCTTGACTTCTATCTAATACTCTAGTGGTCTAGGTATCTCGACATAAGAAAAATAAAGAGTGTCGTAAATATCTGTAGATTTCAACATAGGAAATTGGGAGCGTTGCAAATATTCCTAAATCTTGACAAAGGAAAACGAGAAAAATCATAAATATGCGTATCTCATCATGCGTACTCGATGGTAAACTCCATACTCTGACCCGGAACACATCTTGTTCCTGGCGCAACTGCCATAGCGACGGACCATGTTCCAGAGGCACATCGTTGGAATGCCGTGCCGGTCTTGATGCAGTTCCAGTACCCTTCGGGTTTGCAAGCGGTACCGGGGGTGATGACACCTGCAGCTGGTTTGGTTGGCGCTGGGCTGATGGGCGTAGTAGTAGTTGTCTTCCGGGTTGTCGACTTGAGAGTCGTCTTTTTCGTGGTCACTGTCGGGGCAGTAATGAAAACACCACCGGGTCTGCAGTCACAAATTAGAACAGTCACCCCCAAGTCATGGGATTAACTTACGCAGTTGGTTTGGCTGTAGCTTTAGTTGTAGTTACTTTCTTGGTGGTCTTCGTGGGGGAAGGAATTTGGGCTCCGGGACCAGCTGGGCAGTTGCCGACCGGCGGCCCTGTGTTGGAAGACTTGAGAAGAACATTGGGCCCAGGGTTGGGAAACATCAGGTCCACGGTTTCTTGTGTTCCACATCCGTTTCCAACGTTGGCGACAAACATAGCCGGTCGTTTTCGCAGAGCTGTCTTTGGTGTGCCTTTTGTTGCTTCGACAGTGATGGCGGCGCAGTTCATGTACATCTCGCGGTTTCCGATCTTGTTGAACCAAGTCCAGGCGAAGATAGCGTCTCCAGCAGGTGTATCGACGGGAAGGGCGAAAGTGAAATCAGACGAAGGAGCAGTAGGACAGTTGCCAATCCAGGACTGGATGACGATCCATGTAGAACCACGATCAAAAGAGAGTGAGGCTTGGCAACTGCCACCGCCATGGTCCGCACCGCCCGCGATGCTAATGCTGTAGGACTTGCCGGCCTTCCATGTCGCGGTGGGTGCACCAGCTGCAGTGCCGAAAAGAGTGTGATATCCCTTGCAGGGAAAGTTGCCTCCACTTCCTGAGAGAGGGGAGGTCATACTGTAGTCGATGTCTCCGCCGGCGTTGGGATTGTACTTGCTCTTGAAAGGAGCAGGATAAGTCATCTCCATGTGAGCCTGGGCTAGACCAGCTAGGCCCAGGGCTGTAGCGAGAGTGCTGAAAAGTTTCATGTTGTAAGTGAAGGTATAAACGGTTGAGAGAAAGTGTGCAAAGAGAAGCCTTGAAGCTTTGGGAGGTATATGTTGAAGAGAAGTATGATGAGGAACAGCTTGATTGGGGAGGAGGCTCTCAATAAGTTTTATACATTTTTCTTGTCGGAACTATGGTTTTTTCATGCCAAGCGTGAAGTTGCGTCTCGACTTAGACTGGATTGCGGGTTGGATCTAGTGGCAGACTAGACCAGGTCCTTGGAGCTCCCTTAGAGAAAAGGGTTCAAAAACGGCATCTCAGCCTCAACAACGACGGAAAGAATATCACGTCACAGTCTCGGGAGAGTCATGCAAAAACGTCACGGTCTCGGTAGGTAGTGTTCTGTCAAGGGTCCAAGGGTGCATGTACAATCGACAGAGTGGTTGGGGATAGTCATAGGGGTCAAAATTGAGACACTTGGGTCATTGTGCATGGTCATGACGAAGAAATCAATTTTTTTCATCACATGAGAAATCGACGGAGTGGCTGGGAGCTGAGTGAGTAAACCGAAGAGATCTCGAAGTCTGGAAATGTGTCCTCACAAAGATATTGTCGCTTTTGGATGTAAAAATGAAACATCATTCATCTGGCTGGCTGGGTCTGAGACATGTGCCCGCGACAGTTTCTGCGAAGGCTGGATTACTACGGGATGTTCGTAAACCCGAGACATGACTTCTTGTGTCCAAAAACGGCCAGATAAGTTATTCCTTACAGCTGAACTCTTTATACAGGGTAGGACATGAGCTGTAGGAAGCCCTGATTAACGCTTGGTAAAAAAACATGCGACCGTGGTTAATCATCACATTCAGCGACACATGTGAAGAGGATTCGCGTATCTGTAACATTCTTTGATTCTGTATAGAGTTTGTGCGAAAATATAATAGTAATAAAACACGGGCTACGCATGAATTAACTTTACCATGCTGTGGACTAAAACGAAGCATCGTCGACTGTTAACCGTTGAGCCACGGTACAGTCCCCTGGTATCTACCGCCACACGTTACAGGAAGTCTCAGATTGCAAGGGACATTTCCAAATGGCATTCCTTGGTTTCCGGTTTTGGAAAAGGGCCGGAATTTTGAATAGTGGCTGGACGGGTGGAAGTGCGCCGCTGTGGAATGCCCTATGGGGTCAAAACGTCCAAAGTAGGCTGGATCGACGGATGGTTTCGGTCTTCGCCTTGGTCAAGATCAATCTAGATGGAGTTGGCATTGATGTTTTGGGTACATTCTGGATCTAGAGTCGTTGTCGCCGAACGGTGAAATTGTGATTCTGAGTTGGCTATCTTTTAATAGACCTGCTGGTTGAGCCCGATCGACAGGCCCGCCCGGTCACTAAGGTGCCTGAGTCACAAACTTACGTCTGCACAAAAGCCACCAAATTTAGCGCCTTCTTGATTATGAAGAAGATTATTTATTGCATGTGCAAAGTGTTGATAGCGAAATGCATCTCGAGGTGGTACCCAACTGGCCTCGGCTGCCAAAATATCGAAGACGTCAGTGCATTTACCCTATTCGTCCGCCAAGATATCATCTTGATTGAGCGTTGCATTTTCATCCAGTTTCAGTGCCTAAACCCGGATTTCCACCGTTAGAGTCCACTTCAAAGTGGATTTATCGGTGCTTACGATCTGATCACTATGTCTTGGCGTCATTATGATTAATTCGACTCGATATGTTTGATAAGCACCACAACAATGTGGTGTCTTTTTTTGGTAGCCCATCTGTGTATAATGGAATGAATCTTTTTTCTTGCACTCTTTTTCTAATTGCACTATACTTTTACAATCGTCGTTGTCGCGTTAAGTGATCATCATGTCTAAAGGACTTCCACATCGTGGTTCTCAATCCCACACTCAGGTGAGCAACACTCCAACACGGTAGTCTACAACCTATAATAACGTCTTTAAGGCACCCGATGAGTGGAAGTTGGAACAAGGTCTCGAAGCAGCTCGTATGAGCATTCGTAACCAGAGCAGCTTTCAAGTCAATACTGAGCCAGCCCTTCTAAACCCCTCTGACTCTGAACAACTTCGTGACTCAGACATTCCCGAAGACCCTGACCTTGACGTGCAAGATGAAAGACTAGGCTGGAAAGGTTACGTCGAGTGGGAAGACTACCCTGACAAAAAGGCCAAAGCCCAGCAGCGCTTTTCGCGCTTCCTATTTCCTCCCCCACCAGAGTTCCAGCTGGAGCCTCTGCCTGCTACTAACCCTGTTCTCGAGGGCAAGCGTTGGAAATTGTGGCACAAGGCTATCGGAGGAGTCTTGACCAAGCTTCCCGATATAAGCTGGGAATATGTTCTCAAGGTAGCTTCTGAAACTGCTACAAGCTGTTGACTGGTCTGATTGATCTTGGCAGGAAAAACATCCCGACATGCTCCATCTTTTGGAGTTTCCGTACAACGGAGAGGCACCCAAGAGCCTTCTCACCAAGGAATACATTATGCCTAACGAGCTACACTTCGTTCGCAACCACGGTGGTATTCCGGAAATAGACCCAAGCGCTTACGACATCCGTCTCGACGGATTAGTCAACAACCCAAAGACACTGACACTCGCCGACCTTCAAGATGAATCTCTTTTTCCAAGAGTATCCAAAATTGTTACCATCCAGTGCAGTGGTACCCGGCGACTTGAACAGATCGTCGAGTATCCCGGAGAAGGCGACGAGATGATCAACGCCCCTTGGGCTGAAGGCGCTATCGGCACTGCCAAGTGGACGGGCGTAAGTCTAAAGAAAGTTATCAAGTATTGCGGCGGCCTCAAAGATGGTGCTAAGCATCTCGAGCTATACGGTGCAGACACATACTTCAAGGCAGGCCAATGCATGAACTATGTTGTTTCTGTGCCTTGGTCAAAGGTCAGGGCTAATGAAGTTATCCTGGCTTGGGAGATGAACGACAAGCCACTGCCAAAGATCCACGGCTTTCCCTTGCGTGCAGTGGTATTGGGATACATCGGTGCGAGAAGCTGCAAGTGGTTGTACCGAATTAAGGCTATTGAGACACCCAGTCTTGCACCGGTGCAGAGTAGGGAGTATTTGTACTTTCAGCAGCAAACTGGAAAGCACAATCAGTTACCCACAAGTAAGCTGTCCGATGCGTTGTACGAGTCGGTTGCTAATATTCCGCAGTGGGTATCCAGATTCAGGAAATGCCCGTGAGCAGCGCTATCATGTCTCCATGGAATAAGGAAGTCGTCATCCACGATGGAGAAATCGAAGTTAAAGGTAAACCTCATCTTTCTAACATTTTAGAACGACAGCTGATCATCTTAGGCTGGGCATACTCGGGTGGCGGCCGTTGGCCGGAGCGAGTAGAGATCTCGGCAGATGGAGGCTACGTCTGGTATCAAGTGCCCGTCGAGAATATGTCCCCAAAGCACAAATTCGCCTGGCGTACCTGGACAGGCAAAGTACCATGCGACCACGAAGGTTGGATGGAGCTTGTTGTCCGATGCTGGGACAACAGTCTCAACACGCAACCAATGGAAGTCAGACACAGCTGGAACTGGAGTCTGCATGTCACCAGTAGTTGTCATCGCGTCAAGGTTTACAGCGTTAATGCAAGCCGGGAGTTGACAAGGAAGAGGCTACAGGAGTTCAATGACCACGGCGAGAGTTTCACGCCGATTACAAGACCGACTAGGTTTGTTCCGATGAGTATCGACGAGTACAAGAAGTTGAAGGAGTCGGTGGAGCCTAGAGATGTTGATGATTAGGGTTAGTAGCCTATTCGACTGTGCCTGGAAAGATTTAGTTTGTGTGCTATCCAGGTTTGAGGTGTAGGGCCTTTGTTGTGTGATTCAATATTAATGACCTGACTGAACTTATTTGTTTATTCACTAAACCCGCGAGGCTTTCTAAATATATATATAGCACGATCAATGTTCACAAGGCCGCTTGCTTGACAGATGGTAGATGCGACATTGTAAGCAAATCTTTTCATGGCACTTTATATCGGCTATATAGTGCATGGACTATCCTGTTCTCTGTCAATGAATATATAGAAACACATCTAACTCTATACTGTCGAACAGGTGAACCTGTCATAGACGACCGCAAAGCCTTGCACCGATTCAATTGAGAGGTCCCGTTTCACTGAGGCAGGCAACAATACCAGCGACAGCAGCCAAAGTACCATCTGGATTCTTGACACGCACGGTATGCAGTCCCAGCTCTTTAGCAGGATAGTCGTTGCCGCCAGGGAAAATGGCATCTCCAATAAACATGATCTGCTCCAGCGGAATTCCACTCGCCGCCGAGAGCTTCTTCAATCCATAACCTTTGTCAACGCCTTTTTGTGTGATGTCAATAGAGGTTGCGCCACCCATGTTGATAGATAGATCAGGAAGTCTCTTGTACAGGTCGGCTTGGATGACCTTCCGCTTTGCAAAGTCTGGATCCCATATCTCCTTGGCTGAAACGGGCGCTTGCTGGCCAAGAGCGGAGAAGGTGATTTGGCTGCCACGATCTTCAATACGCTCACCCCAAGTCTGTTCCGGTTGAAAGCCTGTGGCGTCGAGGGAATCGTTGAAAGCTTTGATGATGTTCTTTCTCTGCTCCTCACTGAATAACTCGGCATATTCAACCTTCCAGTCGTCGCCCTTGTGGGTGTATAGTTTAGTGCCCGTAGTCGGCATCAGCCACAGCTTGGAAAGGTCTGCTCGAGACGGCAAACGACTTGCGACTTGTTTCTGAAATTGGGGCCAGTCACCGCCTGAAATGACGGCAACGTGGGCAACGCTCAAAAGATCGGCTAGAGCCTCGCCCATTGAGTCGAGGAGAGGCTGCTTGCTCTCTGCGAGAGTGCCATCGAGATCGAATGCGACCAGTTTGACCATTTTGTTTTCAGAGACGGAAGATGGTAGATGAAGTGTCAGTTCTTTGTGCAAGAGGGGTTATCAATGCTGACAAAAGCTGCCACAGTGGTTGAGCCACGTGTTGATAACTGTGAGTACGTACTGTGCAACAAACACATCACATATATACAAGCATTTCTATCATGGCAGTGTTTCCACCAAGATACAATATATTACTAAAACTTACGTGCAATAAAGGTGAGCTCTTGAGGGAACCATGTGCCCGAATTAATACTATTTTCATATGAATCCCATATTCAGGATATCCTGCTGATACAAACACGCCCAAGCCACCTTCCATCGCCTCAGTCTAATTCTTCTCCATTCACTTGCTGGCGTATAGCAGCCGCCAATTTAAAAGTCAAATCTCCGAAATTGTTTCCATCTTCATTCGACGCATCCGCTCCCATGGTAATGGTGCAATTAATCCTGCGCTCTTGGAGCTGCTCGTTCATGAAGTTGGTCAACAACCTGTCTACCTCAAAAAGGTTGGTCTTGGCGTCGTCGACTGCTCGCCTAGCCGCTTCAACCTCTTTACGCCTATTTGATACCATCTGCAGCGCGATTTCTTGCACAGCCTCGGCATTTTCTTGGTCTTGTTGGGCTTCTTCGAGGGTTTGGAGGAGTGTTTCCATGGCGCCGTCAGCTCCAAGCTCCTGAGCCAGTTTGATCACGGCTGTAGCTTTCTCGTGTTTCACACGTGCTTTATCAGTGTCTGCTGTAGCACTTTCATGGGCTAGGCGGAGAGTCTCATGTGCTTCTAGCAAATCATCGAGTGACTGGTTGGCTTTCTCAAAAACAAGCTTCGCCTCTTCGTAAACTGCTTCTAGTTCGGCCTGTCTTCGATCTCTAGCATTCTGCATCCTGGTGGCCATGAGAGACAGGTTCTGACGGAGTCGATTACCAAGCTCCTCGTCAGTCATATCAAGCACAGCTACTTGAATCCTGCGCGCTGACGAGGTATTGAGGCCCTCGGCAAATGAAGGTGTGGGTGTGGATGTCGGAGCAGTATCAAGAATGCTCTCCTCAACATCATGATAATCGTTTAAAAAGTCATTCTGCCTGGCGGATTCTTGAAGCTCTTCGCTGATCGCAGTAGCAACCTGGTCATCTTGTTGCTCTTCCTCCGTCTCATCATCGTCTGGCTGCTCGACTTCTATGGTATTGTCTTCCATATCCGTGTCATCGATTGCCGCAATAGTCAGACCCTCGTCCACATCCTTTATAGGCACGGGTGTCTGGGGAGAGAGCGGTGTCACGTTAATTGAACTGTCTCCCCTTAATCTCCCGGAAGAGCGTGTCACGGCGCGTGGGGTTTCTTCCTTGACTCGAACACGCTTTGGGGACTCCGTTTGCTTATTCGTGGAAGGAGGCCGCCCCCTCTTCTTGGCAGATCTCGGTGTTTTGTTGTCATGTCGTGAGTCTGCTTTCTTCAATTCAGTGAGAGCGTAGACGACATCGCTCTGCAAAAGAATTTGTCGCTTGTCGAGATCTTTTCGTTCAACACTGCTCATGAGAACAGATCGAAGCCTTCTCGTGTCCAAACTACTAAGTTGGCCCGAGAAGACTTTGATGAGAAGTTCGGCAAACTTGTCAAGGACGCCTTGAGTCCATGTGGTCTTGCTGCAGAGAGGTACAATTTCCCATGGAAATTGGCCTGCGTATCGCTTGATTTTGAGAGCTAAAGATCGTTGCGCTGGAGTCTGGAGAGTGTGATATGTAGGATCTGTCTCTGATGTGCCGGGGGAGCTGTCAGGAAAAGCCATGGCAGTTGAAATGACAGTGTTGATATTGGTTCATCGCGTTGCGGTAAGGCAAAAATGAAATAAAATGGTATGGAATAGGAGGGGCTGGAATGGGCCGCGCTGAGCCAGTGCTTTACAGGCCGACAATCGAGAAAAGGTGGAGCAATAACAAGCACGAGCCACTAAACTTGGATCAACTTGCAACACTTGGATAATTCCAGTTGCGTTGCGAAACCAATGCTCTCCTCTTCATTCAGTGCATAGACTAATTTCAACTAATTTTTACCTATCAAATGTAGTTTCTGGATCTCATACGGAGCAGCTTCGCGACAATTGAACCACAAGCCAAAATCCGAGCCCTCGACCCACTCCTTGCCAACCTTCAAGTCTCTCCTCAATAACAATGCTTATAGTGGCAGGTCTAGCAGCATGGGGTCATCTCTATAGTTGTTATTGCACCGCCGACAATACTGCCAATTTAGGGCTCTCATAAGTCTCCGCGGGCTGATGACACATACCCCTTCCTTTCCTGGCTGCTCACAGTATCTGTAGAACGTTCGATTTGTGATGGGGCTGTTGCAGAAAGAGCACAGGTAGACGACCTGTAGGATTATACACATTTTGGACCGGGTATTTTATGAATCAACCGAATTGGTGTGCTTGTAAGCTTCAGTTTGGCATCAAGAACCGCTGAGCTTCGTTATTTATACTTGTACTGTTGATTTGATTCACTGCCGAGATGTTGTACATGAGAAGGTGTTACTCGATTTGAGCCATTCAAAGATTTGCTCAACGTGCTTCAGAGCCTGTATGACGATCAGACCTACAGATGATAGTGATACTAGGTTGCAGCCCACACGTGAGCAAGTCTCAGCCCCTAGCGAGGGGATGAGGGAGGCAACATGAACTCATAAAGAGGTGACAAAGATCTTAGGCAAAACAGGAGTCTTTGTATGGGGTAGTATGATCCGAATCGCGACATCACTTATCGCTGTACCGGCCATGTTACTCTATCAATCGACATCTAAATAGCCTACTCACTAGTACTGTACGCACAGCAGAAACCTCCTGAGAGGATGGGCATGGAAGTATCTCAGCTGTATTGACAACACCGCCTGTTCAGTGTATATACGAATCATCTCAAGATTCTCGCATGAGCGTCTCAGTCATTGGCAGATAGTACCAATGCAGCATGTGACTCAGCTGTATGATGCTTATGATCAAGAAGATAGTGCCTTAGATCTGAGGTATATAGGAAATAAACTTAATAATGATGCTTGTTACCATGATCAAGGGTTGTTAGATTATCAAGATCTTGAGCCAACAGGTTTTAATTAGAAGGGGTTTCTCGATGCGCCACGAATCAAAATATGTAACGTAACTTGAATTGTGAATATGGAAAAGTTGCCATGGCCGAGCCTAAACTCGTACGCCAGGTTTGAAATACAACTGAATTCTAGGCAAGATGGGCCTCCCATGAGAGGTAAGGCAACTTCCGCATCAGCTATGTCGAACATTTCAACTCGAAATATGGCCAAGACCGTTTGAGAAGCTAAGATTTTGCTCGAATAGTGTCTGTAGACCCCATGAAATTATCATACGTGGAGAGGTGGGTAGGGGATGACATGGAGGCGGAGCGTAATCGATGAGCTGTCAGACTTGCAGATGGTGTCATCCACGATAAGTCAATTTGTGGGAATTGTCTACAAGTATTGGAATGAACATCGCCATCAAATAGGAAAATTCTAGAGGAAAATCACATTTACCAATGACATAGAATCCCGTTCAACTATTCTTATCAACATCTCATGAAGATATCAAGTAATTTCCCAACCCGTTGTTGTCTCTAGCGTCACTTGATCTTCTTGACGAATCATCTCGTTTTCTTGACGCCCTTTTTGCATGTCTTGATAGTTCACACCCTCATTCATTCAGAGGCTTTTCATAGTTGCGGCTTCGGTCTCCGCCATTTCAAATCACAAGGCGTATATCCATAATCAAGACCTCTTGTACTTCCCCAAAAGACAACTAAGCATCGCTAGCTCACGGCTTGGTTTTTTTACGAGGTTCAAGCTGTTAGGGCTGAGCAACGCAACTGGGTTATTTTAAGCTTACTCATATAACGGGGCGGGCTGGGCTGAGCTGAGCTGAGCTTATTCTTGGCTTGCTCCGATTCTTAGCACTTCCTTCAGCGACACTCATACTGCGAATGAAGGCTAGGGACCCAGCTATCAAGCTGAAATGTTTTGTTTTAAGGTGTTGACTTTACGTAGTACAACAGCAAAATCTTGCGTAATTCGCAACCCAAGTTTACTCACATTTACTTCCAGATGGTCAGCATTTACGAAACGGACTGAGCCCTTTCCAAACGACTACTAAAGTCGGTACTTTCGGCCGTCAGCACGCAGATACAACATGCTATGAGCAGAGAGGCGGTGGCACAGCTGACCTTGACACCAGCTTTAGCTCCTCAGCCCCAACGCCAACCTTTTCCGGGTCACGATCTCGCGGGGTAAAGTCCTCCTAAGCTACAGCAAAGGCCACACCTTTTCTGGTTCTAGCTCCTACTGTCTCGGACACCATGGAATGTTATGTAGGGCCTAAAAACAGCCCAAGGCCACAGTGGGTGTGACGTTGCTGTGCCCAGCAGCTACCACCGCGGTCTATTTTCTGTGATGGGGCGCAGCAGCTTGAAGTGTCTTGTTTAAGATTTCGGGACACCCGAAAATAGTACCCTACCTAAATCGCCGTAGGGTGTGATCAAGGCCATGCGGCTCCCCAAGCAGGTCAGCCCTACTTGCTACCAATCCCCAAATTTACGCCGTTGTATCATGGACTCAGTAGTGAGTGCTCCGCCAGCCACCATCAGGCTAGACAATAAGTCTAAAGTCAAGATCATTGCCACAATATTCTTCAAAGTAGCGAGTCTACTAAGTATATAAGATGCAGATAACCCCCTCATGATAATTCCAATCCATCATTCCCAACATCTCCCTTTCTCAAACAACAACTTCAATCACTTTCGCTCCAATATCCTCACTATCGCTTGAACATCTCTGTGAAACAACTTAAGTCGCTTCAACATTCATATCTCATATCTCTTATAACTCATTCACGTTCCATCTCATAACACTTGTCATTGCCCATCTCAATATGCGTTACTCTTACACTCTCCTCGCCTTTGCTGCCACGGCTCTGGCTCTCCCCACAGCGAAGCCTGCCGATGATGGTTCTTGGCAACCTGGTATGTCTGATCAATATCCACTGCTATCTCTAACTGACAAAACAAGGTAAATATGAGGGCGGTGATACTGGCCGAGATGACGGAAAGTGGGCTCCTGGTAAGTATCCATGACCACCGGAGCTTTGAGTAGTGTACTGATACGGCAAAGGCAAATACGAGGGACCTGGTACCGGCTTCGATGACGGTAAATATCATCCTGAGAAGGATGGTAAGGACAAGCGCGACGACGGGAAGTGGTACCCTGGTAAATAGTGAGCAGTCCCGTGAAGGCGAGTTTTTGAAACACAAACTGACAATATTCCAGCGAGGGAAAGCCCCAAACAAAGTACGATGATGGAAAATGGTACCCAGGAAAGTACCCTGGTGGCAAGGAGAAGCGTGAAGACGACGGTAAATGGTCCCCCGGCAAATACGAAGGCAAGCCACAGACAAAGTACGACGACGGTAAATGGTATCCTGGGAAATACCCAGGGGATAAGGAGAAGCGCAATGATGACGGCAAGTGGGCCCCCGGAAAGTATGAGGGAAAGCCGGATACCAAGTACGACGATGGCAAATGGTACCCGGGCAAGTATCCTGGTGGAAAGGAGAAGCGTGAGGATGACGGTAGCTGGTCCCCTGGCGAGTACGAAGGTGGCGATACTGGTAAAGATGACGGAAAGTGGGAAGCTGGTAAGTCGCTATACTCACTCCGTGAGGGCAACATCACTAACAAATAACAGGAAAGTATGAGGGCGGAGACACTGGCTTTGATGATGGTCAATACCACCCTGAGAAGAACGACAAGAATGAGAAGCGCAATGATGATGGGAAGTGGGCTCCTGGAAAGTATGAGGGCAAGCCTCAGACTCAGTACGATGACGGAAAATGGTATCCTGGAAAGTACCCTGGAAAGGAGTAAATTCGTTTTTGCTATTGGGTTGTGACAATTGGAGTTTGGTATTAGAATGGGTGCATCGCTTCTCATTTTGCTGGTAAAGGACATTCCTTTTTTTTTTCACTCTTCTGACTGGCTCAACATGACCAGATTTCTTTTACAACTTACATAACACTCCTTTTTAATCACATATTTACTTGAAGTTCATATAATCTTATACAATTTTAGGTAAAACTCTTGTACTCGTAGCTAATACTAATGTCATCCGAGACTCCTCTTCATACCATCGCTGCCTCCCGCAACAACTATTCACGCTTGTGTTTTACTGATTGCCACTCTGTCATCAGGCTCCCAACAATTGCCGTTGAAGCAAGTCCGACGATGAGATACCACGTTTGTCCAAGGCTTTTATCAATGGCTACAAGCACATCTCTGGACTCGGACGGCGGGACGTTTGCTACCATCTCCAAGAGTCCGCTGTTGCTAATGTTCGTCTGGTTCAGGCCCGGTACAAGGCCTCTGAGATTAGTCGACAAACGATTTGTGAAGAGCACTTGTGCCACGGGGACAGTCACAGCTGGACCAAATGACTGCGCGAATAACATGATCGATAAGCCAAGCGGCACATCTTCGTCAGGAAGGACTGTCTGTACAGCTGTTTGAGGTCCAATGAACCCTATACCGTACACCAATCCAGACAAAGCTGTGTACACAATGAGTCGCTCGAATCCAGTATCTACCTTGAACGTGGTGATGAGTCCTGCAGCGACAGGCATAATCATAGAAGCAAACACCATGAAAGGTGCGTAGTAGCCAAACGTACTCGTGCCAGCTCCATGGATGAGCGAACCGACGGTTGCAGCAATGATGATTGGGAGCATCATGTATCCGCTCTTCACCGGCGTATATCCACGGACTAGCTGGTAATATGTCGGTAGGTAGTATTCAAGAACTACACCAGTGCTATTGATACAGAACATGAAGATAAAACCAGCAATTACACTGCGGTGTTTCATCAGACGAGGAGGGAGAGCTGCTGATTCGCCTCGACAGATCTGTTGGAGAACGAAGGCGAGTAAAAGCATGGTGAAGGTAGCTAGCAACCCAATAACTGGGCCACTGTTCCAAGCATGCTTGGTGCCAGCCCAAGAGAAGGCAAGGAAGAGGCTGGTCAGTGCGGGGAGAAGCAGTAGGTTGCTCAACAGGTCAAGCTGGGTCACCTTGTTCTTGAGGGTCATATGTCTATCTTCTTGTGCTCTCTGAGGATCAGATAGGCAGAACAAGATCAAGATAGATGTGAGTAATCCTGTCGGTGCACTGATGTAGAAACACCAACGCCAGCTGATCGTCTGGAGGGCGCCACCGAGTAGAGGCGCCGCCATGGTAGCCAATCCTTCGGCAGCGCCCATAAATCCAAGAAACATTGGCCTCCGGCGGAGATTTGTCGACTGCACAACAATGACAAAACATCCTGCAAATAGTCCAGCAGATCCAAGCCCAGCAACGGCTCTTCCAACCACTAGCATGGTAGACGACGTAGCAGAGCCTGAGAGCAGAGACCCTGCGATTGAGATGACGTTTGCAAACAGAAAGACTCGTTTTGGAGAGAAGAGTCTGTATGCCTTCCCAAAGACGAACTGGAATGCACATACGCATAGTCTGAAGGCGGAAGAGTACCATCCGACGTGAGCTACGGTGTGAAAGTGATCGGTAATACCAGGGACTGCAGTGGCCACAATGTTCATATCGATGCTGCTGAAAACGAGAACAGCACCTACAGAGAGCATGATTAACCACAATCTGACGCCTGTTGGATAAGGCGTGTCCATGTCGTCGGTAGCTTCGGCAACATTGTTGTCTCTCGCGACGACATTGTCTGGTTCAGGCTGGATTGTCGCAGTGTTGCTGACCTCGCTAGCAATATGCACTGATGAAATTGGCTCAAAATTGCTCAGCTCTGCCATTTTGAGGTGCTGGATTAAGTGAGCAGTGTGTAAAGAAATTTGAGGGGCTGCCAGTTCTACACTGGAGCTGATATGCAGTGTGTCGATCTCTTCAGGGGTGTTGCTGACTGGCCCTAAAGGGTGTTGAAGGACTCGACTGTCCAGGCTGAGGGGCGGAAATAGACCAGGTACAGTACCGCCATAAAACCCCCTAAACTTACCGATGTATTTCTATCACTTAGTCTAAAGCGGTAAACTCTTTTGATACCATGGGATGGCTGCATCTACATCAAAAGCAGATAGGAGAAACCGGGATGTAGAGATTCATCTGCTAATTGGAAAACATTATCTAGATTAAGTTTTCCAGTCTTATTTGTTCGCTGGCCACCTTCCCCAGACCTCGCGTTGCCCTGTGATGCGATTCCCAGGACCTATCCCCTTCTCTGAGTCTCAAAGGTGAAATAGCGCAATCATATATCAAAGACAATAAATGCGATTAACCGTCAAAACTTCGCTTCTTCAACCACCTGTTGATCAACTCCAGCCCTTCCTTCGGCTTACCTTGGGGCACCTGCCATCACTGTTAGCAACTTCAAATCCTGGCGAGCTTTGCGACTTACCATGTGCCCAGCTCCATCAACGGTAGCGAACGAGAATGTCGTCTTCTTATCAGTGCTTCCCATCTGAATCTTGACCTCTTTGTACCAGCCAATCTCCTTACCCCATGCACCCCATGCCCTTGGTCGCTGCGCAACATACGCCGGTTGACCCTTCCAGGGCATGCTGTTGCTCCATTTCAGGTTTCCAGCTGTGTTGCACGCAAGATCTAGGTTACCTTGGTACATGAGCACATCAACATCATTGTTGAGCAGGTATAGGATCTGTGACTGAGTACTAGTTTGGACGTCAAATCCGGAATCAAAAGCGTCGGAAACATTCTCGGAGATGATCGAGTATTTTGTCAGCTCGCTTGGAACTCCCAAGGCCTTGAAGACGTGTGGAAGATTAAGGTACTTTTCGATGAGCCCTGATTCCTTGTAGCACAAGTCATCTCCAGACTCGCACGGAAAGGTGATGTCGAATCTGTTTCTGTTACCACCGGGCCCAGACTCGCCATCGTAGAACTGGATGACACCGTCCCAACACACACCGGCTGCAGCAGTGCAAATGGCGTGGTCTGGATGTTCGTAGCACACGCGGGACAGATCGAGGCATCTTGGAAGATTGGCGGCCATAATGTCACAACGAGTGCTGTTGAAAATGGGCTTGTCGACACCTGGGTTTGTGGTACAAAGGGTCTCCCAGTAGCCAAAAGCAGTATCTAATGGTGAGACGTAGCCATTGCCGATAAGCACAGACTCCAGGTTGACCTGGGGACGCTTTGGGTAAAGGTTGTTCTGTGCGACAATTGTAGCTCCTAAGATAGGGATATAGTGGCCCTGCGAGTGTTAGCCGCCGTCTATGACAACGCTATGTGAGTGTTGAGACTTACTCCGTAGCTCTCTCCGGAAATGTGAAAAGGTCTATCGGAAAGGTCTGGGAAAACCTTGGATACGAAGATTTGCAAGAACTTGTGCATGCTCTCGGCAGCGACAAATGAGTTGGAAGGGACTGGTTCCCCTTCGTCCAAGTACGAGAAGCCAACGCCGGCAGGTTGGTCGACAAAGATGTAGTTTGCATTTTCATTCCAGCCGTAAGGATTGTGAACCGTTCCATTTCCATGCTCATTGATCAAACAGGGACCGAGCTCCTGAAGAAGTCCCAGCATGGATGAGCCTCCAGGGCCTCCAGTCAACCAAAGCACAAGCGGGTCCTTGGCGGGTGCTTTCTTGCTCTCAAAGTACCAGAAGAAGAGATGCTGGTTTCCAACATCAAGCCAACCAGTGTACTGCTTGACACGTGCGTCGCATATTGAGTCGTCGACTTGCTCCTTGATGCGGATAGCATGGTCCGGGAATAAGGAGCTTTGATGGACCTGAAAGGTAGACGCTTGTGGTGAGTCTTGGTCCTGAAGGGGGAATTGAGACGCGAATGCCTGGAGTGAAACTCCAGCAAGGAGGATAGCTGTTTTGAGGAAACCCATTGCTGCAATTGGAGGTTGCGAGCAATTGAAGGTATGATAGGGTGGATGTTTTTAGATGTTGAATCGTCGCCAAGATAGAGCCAGTCGTCCAAAGGTACTTATATTGGTAAGCATCCGACTGATGACGACAAGCATTAACGAAAGCAAACAGAAAGACCTTGAGAGTTGCAATCCACGTACTGATTACCCCGCTTCGGCGGTAACGCATTCCGTGCTAATAAGCTCTAGTCTTGATGAGGAAGCTCATATAATTGGTGTCTTCAAAGGGACCGTTTGACCGACCAAAAAAAACGTATAGATAAGATACTCCGTACCTAATTGAAAATTTGTGTTGATCACAGCTTGCGCGGTCCACCACGTACCCTAGTAAGACGGAGATAAATATGACCCGTCCAATGAATGGCTGAAGACAGAACATTAGCTGATCAACGATCTTGTGCGACATTTGGAACACCTGGTCAGCTTTTATCCCTAATATTGCAGGCAACAGACAGGCTACTAGTGCCTTAGCCTGCTTGATAGTCGATATATATCTCGTCTGTAGGTCAGTGTCCTCATCCAACAAGGCTTCATAGCTACGTGAAAAGGATCGATAGCTCAGTGGTACGAGCGAGGGATTGCAGATCCCTAGGTCGCGTGTTCGATCCACGCTCGGTCCTCAACTCGTTTTTTATGCTTGAGACATGTCTGTTTCGGAGCCATCTCTTTTTGCCGTTCTTGTGCTCATGCAGATAGAGTTCTTGTATGCTATGCCAGTAGAGCCACCATCTTGATCCAGCACTCGCAGTGACAGGACAGTGACTTGTCCACGCAGGCACTCACTCCAATGATATCGACCCCGATTTGCTTGGCCGATGCACTTGGACAGGATATTTCACCAAGCTGTACTGAAAACTGGTGAAGGAATTGTGACATCCAGGCCATGGTTCATCTCCCAATTCAATCTCACCTAGCTTCTTGGGCAGTGTCGTCCTTGTGAGTCCTACCACAAGATCTCGCAATCCTATCACACTTCACACCCTCCTTCGTCAAATTTATAAACATCGGGTATCGTGATAAAGAACTTTTCAATAACGAGATTACGATGCAGATATTCCGGATATTGGTGGGCTGCCTTTTCATGAGTCCCTCGATGCCGCACTCGTCTCCCATAGGGCACATGATAGCGTGAAGTTTCAGGGAAGAGGGTTTGATGATCACATCGTTTACGTTCCCTTCATCAATTATGTACCTACCTTTGTAAAGGTAATGCACGATATGTTCAGCTGTTTCCACCAAATGACTACTCATGGCTTATTCATTCAACGACAATTCCTAGCCTTTGCCAACTTTGGTTCTCTTCCACACAATGTCATACCATGAGATTCCAAGACATGCCGCGAGGTGTGAGAGGACATCACGAAAGGAACCACAGGGTTGCATCATGGAAACCCATTGTTTTAGGAGACTTGACATGTACACGAAACGCGGATCGTTTATATGGAGCCATTGGGATAGCGAAGTAAAGAGTTCGTGACGAAAGGTTGTGTGCTTCCCTTCAACGGGGCTTACCCCAATCAACCCTCGATACCTCCCATTTTCAGATTGTAAGACATTCAGCTGGTCTTGCTAAGGATAGAATGTTGGGTAGCCTTAAATCCTAAGACGTTAAGCAGCTCGTGCAAACACGCATGTGTCGTAAAGTTACTTGCATTGGTGGTCGTCCAAGATCTAATGAAGCGATCCTGGCGAGTTTTGCTACCAACTCTCCATAACTCCTGTCTGCTGAATAACCGATAACTAATGGCACTAGCACTGGGAGGTTGGAGAAAATAATGAACTCCGCTACCGTTGGTAATGTAAGTGTGAGTGACCTAGGCAAGCTTCAGAGGTTTGTTGCCGTTGCGACGATGAGAACTGGAGGTTAATGTAACTCTGCACTGTGTCATATGTTAGCCTCCCATGTTTATATGACCTTACCTAACTTATAAAGAGAGCAAGTATGGCGGACCATAGTTATCGAGCAGAAGGCGAGAATTATGGAGCAGCCTCTTATGATACGTATACTTTTATCTTGGCATTATTAACACGTCAGCGATGCCTCACCCTCCTCGGCATCCGACAGCCAGTTTGATAGATCCTTATCGACTCTCATCGTCCAGAATTAAACAGTCATTGACGTGCGTAGTATACAATGCAATCTCTTGGCCGCCTGCCCGCTGTAACAGTGACGGCAAAAAGGTTCAAAAAGAGTACTGATGTAGTATCGCAATCAATTAACTTTCTGATATGAGGCTTGTAGATCAATACTACCAGGTCTGCAATTTACATCCACATCTTTTGGAACAATGTAGTTTGTGATAGCATCAAATAAACCACGTGCGCAAGTGGGTGATGGTTTTCAATCAATCAGCACACAAACAATTGCTCGGTAGCTCCACAGGCCACATGTCCTCCCGCAAACCCACCAAGAATCGAGCAAACCACCCACAGTCAGATCATTCCTTCTCCCCGCCCCTTGCCCTCGTCCGGACCAGTTCCCCTTCGCGATCAAAATTCTCCCAACAGAGTGGATAATTCCGCCGCTCCCCGGGTACGCTAGCGCCCTAGACCCTTGAACTGGAAAACTCGCGGTGACACTGTAACACTGGACGCCGTTCGAATCATGCATTGAGAGGCAGGGGCCAACACAACAGAAGAGGGGGGTTCTCCTCTTCTTGGCCTCATTTTTGCTTTTCTTTGATTATTCTTCATTTCAGGCCTCGATTTCACCATGAGCGCTGCACCTGCTGAAGCACCCGAACCGGGCAATGTCACTGCGCAGGCTGACAATGCACCGGCTGATAGTGCGCCTGCACAGGAGATGCTGGCCCCGACACACTGGGAGGTAATTATTTCCGCCCAACCCTGTGGCAACTCCATTTAATTAACTCAAATAGAACCCCAACGCTGGAGACGACTCCGACACCGATTCATCGCTAGGAGATGACGTCGCTAGTTCAACCGCGTCCATCAACTCCAGCATCCTCGATTATCGTACCATCAATGGCCGCACATATCACGCCGAGAGAGGTGAGGCCCAGTACTGGGCCTC
>JAAGWQ010000320.1:0-36705 GCA_013396295.1 Fusarium heterosporum
GTAATAAATTGAGGTTATTATAACTATAGCCATTTTCACTTTATAATATTATAATTATATTAATTTTATAGCTTTTATACTTATTTTTTTACTTTTTAATAACTTTAATCCCTAATTTTGAGATTTATGAGAATAATTAAGTGCCTTAAAGACCTAGGGACCGAGAGGGATATTAGAGAAATCGCTCTCGTAGCTGTAGTCCTCTTTAAGAGCTTCCTTTATAATGGAATTAACGGTCTAAAGAGCTATCTTGTGATGACTGCCTTTGCTATTATATCTTATTAAAGGATGCCAAAATGACGGTTTCTAGGATTAAAGAAGTTATATGATACTCCTATTAACAAGTTGAGTATGCCTTGAACCGCCCTATGACCCTTTAGAGAGATATTTAATATCCGTGAAATAAGAGACTGAATGATATAGAGCTCGAATGGCTTTATTAGTTCCTCTTTAAAGACCCCTTTTACCATAAAGTCCCTTGATAAGACCTATGGTATTATATTCCGGGCTTCGTTAATATTAGAATAAATACTATTTATATCGAGATAGATATATTTAGCTTTATCTGGCGTTATCTAGGGAAAAAGCCATTATCTGACCTACTGATTCGGTAGGAGTGTATTTAGCTATATTAATATATCCTTATCTGCTAGCCTAACCCTAATGATTGGGTATGAGGCTATATTGCCTTTATAGATAAGAAGACCTTCTATAATACTAAGGATGGTTGTTACGGTATTATTATTTATAAGGATGAGAACCCGTCTGACTTCTATTATATAAGGAGGTCTGGTAATAATATAAATTAATAGGGTATTATTTATAGTCGATATAAAGGTCTTAACTTTATTTTTAGGTTTAATATATTAAATAATGCCTATAATTATTATATCGGTTCTTTAGGATATACTAATAGCTTTCTTTAATAGGTGTAATGCTTAGGAAGCTATTTAGATCTTTACTTTTAATATGATAATTCGAGTGTATATACTGCTGAATATATAAGACGCTATATATTATAGAATTTCCTATATTATATACTCTTTTGGGCAAGATATAGTCCTGATCTTAATGCTATAGAGAATATTTAGTCTATTATAACGACCTGTATAGATGATAACTATGATATAGATAGTCTTAATATAGAGATATAAAAAGAAGCTATCTATACCGCCTGGGATGCTATTAATAAAGAACTCCTCGTTAGACTAGCCCTTAGTATAAGGGAAAGGTTTATTAAGTATATTTTGAATGAAGGCTAGCTATTAGACTATTAGCTATAGTATAGGTATAACAAATTAATCATTTTTACTAGTTAAATCAGACCTGGTTATGTATCTCTACTAATCATAATAGGACCCACGCCATGACTCCACGGTGGCGAAGTACCCGTGTTCACATTTGATACCCCTGGGGGCTGTAGGTCGTGGATGGAGGTGCCCGTGTAAGCTCATCCATCATCAACGGCAGTGCGTGGGGCTGCTACCCCTGCGAGTGGAGTACCCCTGCTGTGCGATATCGTCACAGTGGATGAACACAGCTAAGGTGGAGGGGCACGTATTTTCTAACACCAAAACGACGGGAGACGCAAAATCAAGGGACCGTTCGAGCTTGTGCTGGTTACTCGCCGCCGCACCTGCACCTACACCCTCGCACTTCCAGGCACCTCACATCAGGTACAGGTAATATTTGCAGCCTTCACCGAATAATCCTGCATAGATCTCGCATGTCAATTGAGTGAGGTGTGTAACCCCCACGCTCTCTTCACCGCTCTAGGATTGCATTTTCTCTTGCTCTCTGCCCTAGACATCACGGAGGTTTGGTGAGCGAGATCCGAGTGAGATTTCTCATCATAGCTCTATAATCATTCAATCTTTGTTGTCTTTCATAGTGGGGGAGCCACCTCTTTCATTACCTTAGGTTGTCACTGTCGTCACCCCAACACTGGCTCCATTCCTCCACTAAAACACCCTACAGCAGCCAAGCTAAAACTCTCTGCCCGCCACTTTCTACCTTGCACCTCTCCACTTCTATCTTGTTCTTGTCTCCTCTCTCGCAACGGGCCCCCCATCTGCCGTCATACTCATACTCATCCCTACAAATCTCCTCCCTGCCTTCATCATCTTATACCTGGCTGTGGCCTGTTACAATCTACGTCCCTGACATATTCCTGCCCCTCCATCAATCTACTGCATCCCTCTTCCCATACATCGTCCCCTACGATATTATCATCACTCGCTAGCCAGACGTAATTGGACATTGTCACGCATTTCAACTCCTCCTGGTTGCTTGCTCTATCATTATAACCCCGCTTTGGTCTCCTGACAAGACGTTCGATAATTGAAACCATCACCATGGCTGCGCCCTCTGGTCACCGCTCTCGCGGCTCCGATGACTTGGGAGTCTACGACGATGCCAAAAGCTACTATACAGAAGAGCGTCACCTGAACCGTGCTGGTCCCCGTACCCGAACTTACTCTCAGGTGAGCATCTCCAAGCTTACCAGTGTTATGACGTAAACTGACAAACTGCACCAGAACAGCTTGATGCACCGTTTCGAGCGAGCTAACCTTCGCGAACCTTTTCGACGTGGCAGTCATGGTTAGATACCCGAGAAGCTTCAGGATAATGACTATCGATATTGACACTCTTTCCAACAGACGAAAACTCTCAGCATAACCGACGCTTTCTTATCCAAGTCGATTCGACATTGGAAAGCCTCTCACTCCAAGAAGACCCCAACGGAAACATGCAGATTACAATCGAGGACAATGGGCCCAAGGTTATTTCTCTGCGTACCGCCGCCTCGGCCGGTCACAACCGTTTCGATGTTCGCGGAACCTACATGTTGTCAAACCTCCTGCAGGAGTTGACACTAGCCAAAGAATATGGGCGGAAACAGATTGTTCTGGATGAGGGCCGTCTCAACGAGAACCCAGTCGACCGCCTATCCCGCATGATCCGTGATCATTTTTGGGAGAACCTCACAAGACGCATCGATGCCTCAACCGTCGATATTGCGGCCCGAGACCCCAAAGACTGGACAGCCGACCCTCGCCCACGCATCTACATTCCATACCGATGCCCGAGACAATATGAGTTCTACAAGAGAGTCGCCGAGGAGAGACCTGAGATGCGCCTGGATGTTCAAATGCTGCCCGAGAAGATCACTCCCGACATAGTGCGCGACATGAACGATGCACCTGGTCTCTTGGCCGTGGACGTGCAAGAAGTTCCGGAGCCAGAGCATCCTTCTGGATGGACCCTTAAGGGTATGCCCTTCGTTGTCCCAGGTGGCCGTTTCAATGAGCTTTACGGTTGGGATAGCTACATGGCATCTTTAGGCCTCCTAATCAACGATCGAGTGGATCTAGCTAAGTCGATGGTCATCAACTTCTGTTTCTGTATCGAGCATTACGGCAAAATCCTGAACGCCACTCGATCTTACTACCTTTGTCGGTCACAACCTCCCTTCTTGACTGATATGGCCCTTCGTGTCTATGAAAAGATCAAGCACGAGCCTGATGCCAAGGAATTCCTCCGACGATCTATCCTCGCCGCTATTAAAGAGTACCACAGCGTGTGGGTGTCGGAACCTCGACTGGATCCTCAAACAGGCCTCTCAAGGTACCGACCAGAGGGTCGTGGAGTGCCTCCGGAGACAGAAGCTACTCACTTTGTGCACATTCTTGACCCTTACATCAAGAAGCACAACACCACATTCGAAGAATTTGTACGAGCGTACAATCACGGCGAGATCGAGGAGCCTGAGCTCGACGAATACTTCATGCATGACCGTGCTGTGCGAGAGTCAGGCCACGACACTTCGTACCGCCTGGAAGGCGTCTGTGCTAATCTAGCTACTATCGACCTTAACTCTCTTCTGTTCAAATACGAGACCGATATTGCCCGAACCATCCGCAGTGTTTTCAACGACAAGCTTACTATGCCTGAGGAATTCTGCGCTGGTACACCTTATCAGCCAGGAGAGGTTCTCTCGTCTGCTGCTTGGGACCGACGAGCCAAGCGACGTAAGCTGACAGTGGACAAGCTAATGTGGGATGAGAAGGAAGGAATGTTTTTCGATTATGATACTGTGAAGCGCGAGCGATGCACATACGAGAGCTGCACGACCTTGTGGGCTCTCTGGGCGGGTATCGCTACACCCAAGCAGGCGGCCGAAATGGTCCGCAAAGCTCTCCCCAAGTTCGAGGCATACGGTGGTCTGGTTTCAGGAACAGAAGAATCGCGTGGAGCGGTCGGCTTGGAACGGCCTAACAGACAATGGGATTTCCCATATGGCTGGCCTCCACAGCAGATGTTGGCATGGACTGGCCTGATCCGCTACAGCTTCAATGAAGAGGCAGAGCGAATTGCCTACAAATGGCTCTTCATGGTCACCAAGGCCTTTGTTGACTACCATGGTGTAGTAGTCGAAAAATATGATGTGACAAGGCCAGATGATCCCCACCGAGTAGATGCAGAGTATGGCAACCAAGGTCTTGGCTTCCGCGGTGTCAACAAGGAAGGGTACGTTGGAATTCCTACAATCCCCAAGAACAATTACTGACGATGATACAGATTCGCATGGGTTAACGCCAGTTACATTTACGGCCTGCAAATCATCAATGCGCACATGCGCAGAGCCCTCGGAGCCCTGACCCCATACCAGACATTGATGAAGGCCATCGAGCAGAATGAAGAGAAAACACTAGCTGGTCTGCTTGCTTCATAGGGTGTTCGTGCTTTTGTAGACTAGGAAGCTGCTCTTGGCACAAGAAAGATGCTGTAGCTAGCAACATCCCTAGGATAAGAATGTTACTGTACCTGCATGTATTGCTCTTCAATTCCGTGATAGGTAGTTTAGGGACTGCTGTATCTTGAAAAACGAATGCGACAAAGAAGTAAGGATAAGATATAACACAACGTAATACATCGACCTCGGCACATAGCCGACACGATGACGACTGAAGGGGCACGTGAGGTGAAACCAAGAATATCAATGATGAGAACGTCGGCAAAAGAATGACCGAGGTACGGTTATTGTATATTTGGAGAAGTTTGGCCCGCGGTGGGGTGAGCTGGATATCGAGGTCCAGTGGTACAGTTTCTTCTTTGGAGTCATCACAAGGACATTGATTGCCGAGCTAAAAAGCCCAGTGAATTTAATGCAGACGGATCAGAATCTGTGGTCGTTCTAGGGCGGCTTCACATGCCAGGAACCTCCGCTGCTCCGGAGCTGGAAGCGGACCCAGAATTCGGCCAAGTTCCGTTATCCCGGGGTGTGGATCATGGATAGAGACCGAGAAACGGAGGAAGGCCGAGGCTGGACGGAAAGATAGTACATCATTATGCGCAAGAAAGGTTAGGTACGTATGAGGAAATGCATATCTTGTATTGATTGATCACAGTTAGCTGTCAATATCCGTTATGTTATAACTTATTCAAATACTGAATGAAGGTTATACGGACGTGGCCCACTACTCTGGAGGACAGATGGTGGTGGCGGTATTGTCAATGGTTTCTATCCATTGAAGGCTGAAACAAGGTTCGGATCAATGGCGGGCGGAGGTGAGACTCCAGGTGAGTGAAGGTGAGGGATAGCTCCCCCGGTTTTTGGCAAGGGGAGTTGTTCTGTCTTGCAAGGATTAGACCATATCGCTACTCAAATTTGGCTGTGTAGCTAAGAGCAGTACCTTGACGCATAAGGCTGAATAGCAGATAGAGTTGGTGTCGGCGCAGGGCCGGCATTCGCCTTTAAACCGAATGTACGTAGCAAAGCAAAATAGGTAGAGACGTCATGTTATTGTATCAGCACAAATACAGAACGAAATGTTTATTCTAACGAGGTCAACCTGCTGAGGTGCTCGGTGACTGTCCGGAAGTACGTACCCCTTGACCTTTGCGGCTCGTGACGGCAGACATGATTTACTGGCACAACCATGATAATGGCCGAGGTGAGAGACAAGAGAAGAACGCCCATGTCGGCTTGTGCTCGGTGGAAGGCCGAGCTAGAGAAGATAGTTGACTGTACAAGGCTAAGGTTTTTGACTTGACGTTTGAGTTTGGTTCATCATAATTGTTTACAATACGGATATGCTTTTTCTTGTTTACGAGCAGTGAATATTAGGGATATACTAATTCATGCGCATGACACTTTGGCCATTGTTTTACGGCAGAGAGTGGAAGACGACTTTATTGATTCTTGTAATAAAGAAACAGTTCTAGCAACTGCCAACTCGTGACTCGAATAATAATAAAGAAAGAGGTCTTGTCTGACGGCTTTCCAAATAGCGGGTCCGCTAAGTTATGGGACCCCCCCTTCCCTTCTACTACCACGGTAAATCATCACTCCCCCAGCTTCCTCCAGATCCAACTCCAAGTCTGAGATTATCCTACCAAATGGGCTTTTCAACTGTAAAATTACTACGTAAACCCCGGCGTGGGTGACGTGAGGATCCATCGACAAGTCATAAACGCTTCCCGCCAGGGCGGAAAGTTAGCGAAAGTATGGAGTATGGAGCAATTATCCCATCTATCCATGGGGAATGGGCCGGTCGGGGAACGGGAAACCCAAGAGTGACTCAAGATCTAGAATTCCGGCCGATTTAATACTTATTAACCGCTTCGCCCTCCTATCTCTCTACTCTTGAAGCTTCAATCTATCCTCATTAGTTCAGCATCACCTTGTTGTGCCATCAATACCATTGGACACTCTCACTTACACGCACTCAACGTTCTCACCCACATCCCCATCCGCACATCAAGCGCTGTCACAATGGCGTCAAAAAATATGGCAAACCCTTCTGTCAACCCCGATATCGAAGATGAGCTCTTCCAGAAGGAGGTTGAGGCTGTCAAGGCCTGGTGGTCAGACTCAAGATGGCGGCAAACCAAGCGACCCTTCACGGCTGAACAGATCGTTTCCAAGCGTGGATACCTGCCTGTTGACTACGCTAGCAATGCCCAAGCAAAGAAGTTGTGGAAGATTCTTGAGCATCGCTTCGAGGTGAGTCTTCTGAGCTGACACTCTAGACGGCAACATGCTGACTGCTTATCACAAAGACCCGAGATGCCAGCTACACATATGGCTGTTTAGAACCTACAATGGTCACTCAGATGGCCAAGTACCTTGATACTGTCTATGTTTCTGGCTGGCAATCATCATCAACGGCATCTGCATCCGACGAGCCTGGCCCAGATCTGGCTGATTATCCCTACGTGAGTAGAATCACACCACTTCCTACGTCGAATATTGTCTTATATATGTGCATCTAGACTACCGTCCCTAATAAGGTTGGCCATCTCTTCATGGCCCAGCTCTTTCATGACCGCAAGCAGCGCCAAGAACGTCTCAGCGTCCCTAAGGAGCAGCGCGCCAATCTTCTTAACATCGACTACCTTCGTCCAATTGTTGCTGACGCCGACACCGGCCATGGTGGTCTTACAGCTGTCATGAAGCTCACTAAACTATTCATTGAGAAGGGTGCTGCTGGAATTCACATTGAAGACCAGGCTCCCGGCACAAAGAAGTGCGGTCATATGGCCGGCAAGGTCCTTGTCCCTATTCAGGAGCATATTAACCGCCTTGTTGCCATTCGAGCGCAGGCTGACATCATGGGTGAGTTTACCTTTCCCCAACTATTTCCCCAACTATCACATGTGGACTGTAGTACCACGACTCCCAAAAAAAATCCCGAATGTAAGAATATAACTGACATGTGAAAGGCTCCGACCTCCTTGCTATTGCTCGTACCGACGCCGAGGCCGCCACCCTCATTTCAACAAACATTGACCCCCGTGATCATGCTTTCATCCTCGGCTCCACCAACCCTACACTGAAGCCTCTCAATGATCTCATGATGGCAGCTGAGGCTGCTGGAAAGAGTGGTGCTGAGTTGCAACGTATTGAGGACGAGTGGCTTGCCAAAGCCAACCTCAGCCGCTTCGACGACGCTGTTATCGCTGCCATTGATGCCGGATCATCCCCTGATAAGGTTAGCCTCAAACAAGACTATGCCACCAAGGCAAAGGGCAAGAGCAACCTCGAGGCCCGAGCTGTTGCCCGTCAGTTACTCGGACGAGATATCTTCTTTGATTGGGATGCTCCCCGAACACGTGAAGGTTACTACCGTCTCAAGGGTGGCTGCGATTGTGCTGTGAACCGCGCTATCGCTTATGCCCCTTACTGTGATGCCATCTGGATGGAGTCTAAACTACCTGACTTTGCTCAAGCCAAGGAATTTGCCGACGGCGTTCACGCAGTTTGGCCCGAGAAGAAGTAAGCCCTCACAAATTATATGAAAGTATATTAGACTAACAGTAGAATCAACAGGCTGGCTTACAATCTCTCTCCTTCCTTCAACTGGAAAACGGCTATGCCTCGTGACGAGCAAGAGACTTACATCCGCCGCCTGGCTAAGCTGGGCTACTGCTGGCAGTTTATCACACTCGCAGGTCTGCACACAACAGCACTCATCAGCGACCAGTTTGCCAAGGCCTACAGTACCATCGGTATGCGTGCCTACGGCGAGCTCGTTCAGGAACCTGAGATGGACGAAAAGGTCGACGTTGTCAAGCACCAGAAGTGGAGTGGCGCTACCTACGTTGATGAGTTGCAGAAGATGGTCACAGGCGGTATCAGCTCTACAGCTGCTATGGGCGCCGGTGTGACAGAAGACCAATTCAAGTAAACTCTATACAAGGCGAGAGTATTGGGCATGAAAAACGAATGAACGACATACCGTCTAATTGGAATGGGAAAGGATAGAGACCAGCAAGTTGTCGGCAGTCTTTGGGCATTTGATATTATCGCGAGAATTTTGTTTTAACACTTCATTTGTCTAATTACCTCACACGAGTATATATTGGCGGATTTGATCGCTTAGTTAGAATACCCGTTCAAAGACACATCTAAATCTCGACAATGCACCCTCGTGAAGCAAATTTACTCCTGTTTGCGCCCCATATAGACTCGACCATCAGTATGCGCGATGTATTAAAAAGGCTTCTCACCTTACATCTAGTATACTTCTGCGCAATGGCATCCATCTCTCGTAACCCTTATCATTTGTCCGCACCAGGCAACGGAACATCCCTCAAAAGTCCCATAGTAACGTGACTTCCTATATGGCCTACACACTAAAAGAAATACATACGCTTCATTACTAAAATCGATTTGTAAAAATGAAACATTAAAGAAACGATTCCCCCTTTTCCTGTAACTTTCCCCTTCTACCTAGTCACCTCACCTCCAAGATCTTCTTCTAAATTGCTTAGCGTGACATCGACTTCTAGACCTACGGAGCGCAAGAATCACACCATAGAAGCATGTATGCCTTGAACCACAGCTCAGGGTGAAAAGGAGGCGTCATAATCAATTAGATTGTACACGTTCTGTTCAGCGCAGAAGATGCGGTGTTTCATTGTCAAGGCATCTCTTAATCGGCCTCCGCTAGCTGCATAATCAACTTGGCCGCCATGTCTAAGAATGGGAAGGGGCTAGTAACGTCCTTCTCCTCAAGCAAACGACCTTGGGCCGTCTCGTAACCGGAGCACTTGAAGTCGACCAAGTAGACACCGGATTCCATTTCGTAGATCTGTATATCGAGGTGTAGCGCAACGAAGGGCTCCTTTGAGTGGTGGCCATCTTGTGTGCTGGGCGAGCTGGGAGTGCTAGGACTGCTGGGGGCATTGGCCGACTTTCTCTTGATGGCTGAAGGGGATGTCAGCTTTGATCGTGCAGAAACAAACACATTAGGGCTCTGAACTTACCAGAAGTATCCCAACGCACGTTGATATGCCAAGGGTCGGCAGGAAGATTGTAACGTTTTTTAGGGTCAATGCTTGAGCTTGAGCCCCGATAATCATCATGAGAGTCCACAAAACTGCCCTCACCAGAGGCTTCAGCTCGCTCCTCTGCAGTTCTCGTCGCATAGTCTTCATCGGGAATATATGTGGCTCCTAATTTGTACAACGCCTTATGAATACACAGCAAAGCTTCCCATGGCGAGTTACGAGATCGAATACCAAATTGCCAACGTACTGGCTTCGTCTTCTTGGGAGGGTTGATGGGTGTCATGCCTTGGGGTCTGTTATTGGCCTCATCCATGCGCAATTGGCTTCTCGAATGAGGCCGAAGGCGGCGTGCGGTCTCTTCCTTTTCTGCATCTGTTCTGTTGCCCAGGGGCTCGTCGTTGATTAGAACCTTTGGCGGGGAGTTCTCGACACTACCAGCCTTCTCTCGCTCCATGTAGTCTTTGTGGTAGGCTGGTAGACTTGAGGGCAAGATACCGACTTTGCTCACGTAAGGCCGGGGGGTGGTGGTGGCTTGGGAGGTGGTTGAGCGGGCCGAAGACATGCTGAGCATGGGGCTTGATCCTTCTGGCTCCGCGAGGAGTGCTTCGAGGTTTTCCAGGTCAGTTTCAGTAGGCTAAAGAGGGTGAAATAGATGAAAAGAATCTACGGGAACTCACGGTTCACTTGCATCATCTTGTTTTCTCTCACGATCATGTACGCATCTTTGATGGCCGAGGGCTCAGCAGCCTGCAGCGCCTCCTCGACATCACTTTTTCCGTATCCCATAGTCTTGCTGATCTTCTCTGTAACCTCATTATGCAGTCTTTCTTGGACTTTCTCTGAGGCATTAGGGGCGATATCATTCTTTTTGATAGCCTTGTTGGGATCCACGCCAGTGTTGAAGAACTCTTCCACGGGAAGCTGGAGGTAGACAGGAAGCTCATTGGTGAACCAAGGATCCGCCCGGATATCTTCAATCGTAGCGCGGTGCACGGGATTTACCACCAGCATCTTCTTGATGAGGTTGGCGGCGCCTGTGGGCATCCATTGCGGTATACTGTAGGTACCCTTCGCGATCTTGGCAAACAGACTCGGAATGTGCTCATCGTCAAAGGGAAGTCGGCCCACCAGAAGAACATAAAGAATGACACCGCAACTCCAGACATCTACTTCGGGGCCAGCATACAGTTTGCCACCAATGACTTCAGGGGCGGCATAATTCGGGCTGCCACAGCTTGTTTTGAGGAAATTACCATCTGTCATAATGTTACTCAGGCCGAAATCGGCAATCTTAACGTTGAGGTTCTCATCGAGGAGCAAGTTTTCAGGTTTCAAGTCACGGTGAACAATCTTGTGACGATGGCAGTACTCGACAGCGCAAAGCATTTGCTGGAAGAACCGACGAGCTTCGGGCTCTTTCATTCTGCCATGCTGAACGATATAGTCGAAGAGCTCGCCGCCAGCATATTCAAGAACCATGATAATTTCGTTTGGCGTCTTGATTACAGTAAAGCTGAAGGACAGATATCAGTTAGCCACTGGTATATGACCCAACAATCGCAGGTGTTCTGAGAGTCCCGACGTACAGTTTAATAATATGAGGATGACGCAGTAGTTGGAGGTATTCGATTTCGCGCTCAACGCGACCAGCCATATCGCGGCTGATGAGCTTCTTCCTGGCAATGATTTTGAGGGCAACCTGCTGGCCGGTGCCATTATGAATAGCAAGCTTGACCTTGCCAAAAGAGCCCTCTCCTAAAGTCCGCAACACTTTGTAGGCGCCGATGCGCTGTTCCGTCTTGATCCTCTCTTTGAGCGGCGCATCTGCGGGGCGAGAGCCGACCTGAGCTTGCGCTTGGGATGTATCACCAGAAGCTTCTTGTTGCTGCTGCTGCTGCTGCTGTGTTTGTTGAGGGCGCCGAACGTGGGACGATGATAGAGAGATGGTGAGCTCTTCATCCTCAAAACCTCGGGGAGCCATGGCGAGGTGATATGATGCCCTGACCCAAGGCCAAGGCGAGTCGAGCGGAAAAGAGAAGCGTCGGCGGGGTTTTCGGTATTAGGCCTTGGTTTCGGCTTTTGAGTACCGAAATTGAAGATCGGAAGTCTATTGAGGGCTATACGTGGGGCGTTACAGAGGGCGACAGGGAATGAATTAAGAAAAGAGAATAGATGAGAAACAGACGCCGATGAACGGGAGGGTGGATAATGGAGCGTAATGTAGTGTAGATAGAGCCTGAGGGTAGGTGGTTGTCACTGACTGTGGAGGGGTTGTTTCAGTGGAGCCAAGACTAGCCTACCCTACCTAATCCCTGACACACGGCTGTGAGCTCTATCGTTGCTGGACATCCCTCTAGTCTAATTGAATCCTTGATACGGAGTATACAACCATTCAACATCTGTTTACAGGCAGCCTTGATGCAGATTCTACAAGAGCCTCCTTTTGTTGTAATCATAAACGTGTATAGATTATTGAATTAGCTTGCCCGTTCCATGCATGCATCATCAATAAGTTTCCACCACAATTATTGCTCTCATTCAGCTTTAGTCAGTTTACATACCTGCAACCAATGTTGATGTGTTTTCAACGTTGAATCCCCAACAACTCAAGTTTACAAGTCTCTCCTGATATCAGACATTGACAATCAAATTGTCATACGTTAAAGTTACAACCATATTTTACAATCATGATACATGCGTGATAAACCCCTCCTAATAACACTTAGTCGCATTTTACCCACTCAATTACTTCGTCTTGGCTTCCTCCTGCTTCAACCTCTCAATCAACTTTCCCTGCAAGAATGGACTGAGTCCCAGACTAAACAACTCATTAGCAACAAACCACTGCCAAAATCAAATACCAACACTTACATTCCCTCGTTTGTGAGAATACGATATGTCCCGCTGGGCTGAACCTTGCCAATGATTGTACCTCTGTCGTCAACTTCGACACTGCCCAGGATATCTTCTGGCCATGCTATACGTCCAAAGTCTGGCGGGTTTCTTCGGTCGCTAAGATGCACATATCCTCCTCTTCCACCTCCTCCAGCTCCTCCTTGGGCGCTCGCACCGCCGTCCCCTCCAGTACCTCCTCCAGCTCCCTGGTTACGGGTTCGGGCTTTATTGGGTCGTTTCTGAGAAAACAGTACCCCTCCCGAGCCCAGGTTGAAGCCTCCAGGGCTTGCGAATGCACGAGCCTGATTTATCAAGTCCTCATCTTCATGACCATATTCCATTACCACCTCGTTAAGAATCTTGATGAAATCCTTATTCTCACTGAAGGACTGGGGCGTGGGGGGAACCTCGCTCGTGGTTCCAATTACCAGACGCTCATTCGGCGGTTCTTTATCAAGGTAGCTTAAATAATTCGTAAAGGGAGATTTGGAGTTTTTTACAACTTTCTTGAACGTAGGTGGTCAGCAACTACTGTCTATCAATAGGTGGTAGGCGAGTCATAGACTGACAATTTTGGGGTTGCTTGACAGGCTGGAAAGTGCCCTAAAAGACACAATTCTTTGCCGGTTGACAAACCGAAATGTTGTAGAGAGCATTTTTGTCGTAAATTGAAAATTCGATTTCAAGACAGATGCAACGGGTGAAGCTTCAGTTCGTCACCATCAAAGCTCTGACTGTGGATGAGGTCATTCGTAGCTGAAGGCAGAATATGCTCTTACAAGGTGTATGCACTAATGCAAGATCAATTAAACGCGTCGACGCGACCCGCGCGACCCTTTCAAGGGCCTCGGACAAATTAATGGGATACTCGAGTGGACTTGTTACGATAACGTCAAGTTACAAAATTAGTGCACCAAACTAGATCTTCCCAACCCTATAATGTCAAATTGACAATCCAAAACAATCATGGATCAAACGCCAGCTCCCACATTTCGAAGGCAACGAGGGGCCGTCCCTCAGTCTTCCGCGATACCCTCCTCTTCTCCCGCCTTTGGCACGCCCGTCCATCCTCTCAAGCCTTTCGCCGTCAATGCCCCTAAGGCTGCCATACTGCCGATAATCTTACCTCCACCGACACTTCGACCGCTCGCATTTCGCACATTTACCAAGAAGCATTCATTAACATTGACTTCTTCGGCCCTTCAGGAACTTGCCGCCTTTATTGGGAGGCATTGCGGCTCAGGATGGCGCGAAGAAGGCCTGGCGGAGCGAGTTCTTGAAGAGATTGCCCGAAGCTGGAAGAACCGAAATGGAGGTGTTATTGTCGAAGGTACGAGTAAAGAGCTTAAAGAGATCCTCAAAACTCTCGAAGGCAACATGAGCGGTGGCAGAATTACTGGCCCAGCAAGAGGACTCCCCCGCGGAGATAGCATGCTTGATCTTCAAGTCAACGATGCCCTGCACACACGCTTAGGACTTAGACCAGCAGAAGTCAGCAGGGCAGATAGCAACACGAGTTTCGGAATGTCAGGACTGGGCGTGAACGAAGAGCAGGAAGAAACAGAGTCAAACGACCCTCGCGCATGGCTCAAGGTCATAGATGCGTATGACCAACCCAGGTTCATATACAATGTTGCTAAGAAGCACTTTGAGAAGTCAGTCAGCCTCAGATTGCCAGCCTAACGTCGACTAATCTTTTTCAGGGATACTTCAGCGCCTTCATTACTACCATCAGCGTCCCATAAAACCACCGTCTTCCGCAACCGCTACAACGTCATTCACCAACGCCTCCTCCGTAACGAATCTTTCCAATCCTCAGCCGTCTCTTCCTCCAGAAAACGCACCCTCGATCCCTCTCTGTCCAACCAGCAATCACTCAAACTTACGCCAATCGCCAACCTGCTTGGTCGCCACGGCAGCAGCCACATGCTGCTTGGTCTCCTGGTTGTGCTTCCTACAGGCGATCTTGCAGTTAGCGACTTAACCGGTACCATTGCCCTAGACCTCTCTCAGGCTGTAGCTATTCCCCATGACTCAGCGTGGTTCTGTCCCGGCATGATTGTGCTTGTGGATGGTGTCTACGAAGAAGAAGATGAATCGGTGGGTAAAGGTCTCAGCGGCAGCAGTGGTGTTGGAGGTACTCTTGGTGGACGTTTCCAGGGCTTCTTTATTGGCCAGCCTCCATGCGAACGGCGCAAAGCAACCTTGGGCATCAGCGGACCCGATGGCGGCCAGGAGCAAACCATAGGAGGAGGCTTTGGCTGGATCGATTTCCTAGATGTCGGTAGTGAGCGTGCCCTTGGCACCAAGATGCGCAGGCTCGAGAATCGTCTCCTCCGATCTAGAGCCGAAGAAGGTACGCCATCGCGTGGGCGTGCGGTTATCATAGGCGAGTTGAATCTCGACCAACCACGAACTCTTCAAGCCTTGCGCAAGATTCTCTCAACATATGCTTCCGAACCAGAGGGCTCGACACCTCTGACATTTGTGCTGATGGGCAATTTCACTCAGCACGCTGTCCTGGCCCGCGGGGGCAGTGGTGGAAGCATCGAATATAAGGAATACTTTGACGCACTTGCTTCGGCACTTGGCGATTTCCCAACTCTTCTTCAATCATCCACATTCGTCTTTGTACCTGGCGACAACGACGGTTGGGTCTCTTCATTCACCGCTGGCGCCTCCGTACCCTTACCGCGAAAGCAAGTACCAGATATGTTTACGTCCAGGATCCGGCGTGCTTTTGCAACAGCCAACGCTGAAGTGGGAGGAAAGTCGGATGGTACAACTGTTTGGACGTCAAATCCAAGTAGAATTAGTCTATTCGGTCCCAATCATGAGCTTGTCCTCTTCAGAGATGACGTATCTGCTCGCCTGCGCCGAGCCTCCGTTCGTCTTAAGCCAAAGACCAGCGACCCCAATCCAGAAGAAACCCAGGATTCAAATATTAACCCTCCTGAGGATGTTCAGGCCATGGATATCGACGCGGCTCATCATGATACTCCTACCGCAACTGCCACAGGCTCACCCGTCACTCCCCTCGTCCCACATGATACACGCGCGGCTCAGAAGCTGGTCAAGACTATCCTCGACCAAGGCTACTTGGCACCATTTCGCCAGTCCGTTCGCCCAGTACACTGGGACTATTCCTCCTCATTGCACCTATACCCGCTGCCTACAGCCATGGTGCTGCTCGACACGACGGCGCCTCCATTCTGTATCACATACGAAGGTTGCCATGTTATGAACCCAGGTAGTGTACTTGTACCAGGACGTAAGGGTGTCGCTCGGTGGGTTGAGTATGAGGTTGGTCGCTTGGGCAAGTTACGAGAATGCACTGTGTAGTGTGTAATACCAAACTATGAACCTAATTCATTGGATGTGATTGAAGAAAAACAATGGCGTTGGGAATAAGGAATATACTGGTTAACGACAGGCATGAGATAGAGAGTTCAAACTATGAATAACATTAGATAATCTCGAAATATCACTAACAGGCACATTGCTACTTTCATCATGAAATTCTGTTATACTATTCATGAAAAACGTCCCAGGAATACACCAACCCAATTGGCTGAAAAACATACATTTTTTATCATGGCTAGGTATACAAAACGATCTGTTGCTCCATACTCGACAACCGCTCTTTATTCACTGCAGCAGCAAAGATTCCTCGTGCAGAACTCCGTACAGTCCCTCGATCTCGGCTCTCACTTTGTTCAACTCAGCTGCCACCTGCAGCGTCACAAGAGTGTATGCGTACAGCAGCGCATAGTCGCTCTCCTCGACAGCAAGAGGGGACTCATCGCCCAACAAATCCGCGTTCATATGCTCCTTACGGAATTGGTAAATCTTGCCCAGTAGCCGGTCCTTGTTGTTCTCAACAGTAGGAATAGCGTCGGTTAAAGGATACTCCAGCATGAGACACGATGCAATGACTTGAAAGACATGGCAAATACGCTGACAGAGAAGAGCTCTCTCTGTGCTTGTGTACTCCAATAGTGCTCGCTCGCCCTCGGTCAAAGAGTTTCGCTTTGAAGTAATGAGACGCATGGCGTAAAAGCCGTTGAGCATGTTTTTGGTGGACCGCATAATACGGCCATAAGCTGCGTCTGGGAAGGGACCCCGAAGCTCAAATTCGGACTTTGCAGCAGTGCGAAGAGCTGCAAGCTTGAAAGCTATCACAAAATTAGCACACATATGAGGAAAGCAAAGATGGGTACTCACCGTATCGCTGAAGAGCCGCCTGTTCACCCTCGCGCATATAGTCAAGTGTGTTATGTGTGTTGTCCTTGTGAAGAGATACAGTGAGCGGGCCGCGTTTCCATATAAGACCCATCTGTAGATACAGTACAGAAAGTCCTTCGCGGAACTTCTTTCGGCCAGAAATTGGCCACAACACTCGGCAAACAACAATACCCCATATAATGCCCAAAGTGACCGCTACCACTCGATGCCACGCGATGTCAAAGATCAGGGGGTTGGAGCCTCCTTCATCGTCATCATCATCATCGACATTCTGCGAGATACTATAGGCGTACAGAGTGCTCACGTTGTATGCGAGCAGAGCAATTCTACCTAAGGGTGCCTTTTTGATGACCAAAATCACATAGAAGTTGAACAAGGCCACAAGGGCACCCAAGAACACCAAGACGACCCCATCCCCTTGGCTGGCAGTCCAACACACTATCGCGAATGTCGCACCTATGAGGGTACCTTTGAATCTGGCGGTTCCAGTGGTGTTTGCTGATCCTGTTGTCATGGCAGCGACAATCATGAATGAGAGGAGACCCCATTCGCCTCGCCATTTCTGGTAAATAGGCCTTGTTGCTGGTATGAAAGCAAGCATCGCCCAAAGTAAAGCACCAATGCCGACTTTGATACCAAAGAGAATATCGTCCCGGACAATAAAGCGAGAAATCTTGAGCATCTTCTGGGCGACTCTCCTTTTGAGTTTACTGGCTTGAGGGGCAGCGTCCCAGTTGAATGTGTCTCGTCGGGCTACCATTGTATCCGGGATACCTTTCGGCATTTGCGACTTCTTAAGTCTGGGAACAGGAGGTTTCTGTATCAAACTCTCGCGTTCCGGATCCTCAACCACGCTCTTATCTAAAGAACTGCGCCGCCCGAGATGCCTCCAGAACTTGAGCCAGCCCCAAGAACGGGACGCAGTTTCAGTGGTGTACTTGATATCTTCTAGCACGTCCAAGTAGGCGTCAGTCTCTTCCGCCACTGCCTGCAAACTGAAGGAAAAGTGCCCACAGGCAGCAGCAACTTCCTCAATGTCAGCTTGGATCTTCTCGGAGCGAGTTCGTCCGATCTCGATGGAACGATAGAGCTCCTGCAAAGATCCTGCTCTGGCATTGTTGTAGAGGTTCAGGGCATCACGCAGACTCTCTCTCAATTGTTCATTGACAGCAATATCTTTATCCGGATCATCGCCAAAGGCAGGCTCTCTCAGGATCTCGGACAATGTATGAGCTAGTGACTTGATCGACGGGCCAAGCATGCTAATAAAAAGGGCAAAAATATCCGAAGGCTCTTGGAACGCCGGGGCTGCGTTCAGTGCAGGTTCGGATTTGTTTCTCACGGCTTGGCGTTCTTCTTCGCTCTCTCCGGACTCATCAATATCTGACAATCTTTGTCCGGCCCCCTCCAAGAACGCAGTGATAGATCGCGTCAAAGTGGGCGAAAGGTCGACGGCCCTTGGCGAAGGAAAGCTGTCTTCCATATTGGGTACCTCTCTGAGCAGGGTAAACTGATTTTCGAGGGCACTTCGCAACCCCCCTATAGCTTGGGATAATGTTTCGACTGATCTTGACAAACGTCTGTCAAGCGGATAGAAAGACTCTCGGCCTAGGAAGTAGTACTCGAATTTTGCTTCGCGGAGAGTTGAGTTCATCATTGCATACGAATTGTTATAACGGGCAGAAACCCGACTATACTCATTCGTCCAGAACTCGTCTTCGTTTCCACTGAGGAAACCTTTTGTAATGGACGATAGTTTGTCGCCCAGGGAGCTAGTAGCAGTCATGATAGACCTTCGAAGGACATGTCTCGCTGAAATTCTCCAAACCAATACGTTGACGGCCAAAGTGCAGGAGATACCTACGAGGAGCAGTTTCAAAACCTGAACGATCTTGTCATCGTCAAAATAGCCTCCTTGAACACCCTCTTCCTTGGTAATCACAGAAATGATTGCGATCGAGGCCAAGGTAGAACCGACATTAACGAGGGGGCTATTGAGTCTTTGTTTGACCCAACCCACGAAACCTAACCCACCACCGATGCAGATGATGAGGATAAGAATGTGGGCAGCGGCAGCCAAGCCGAATTGGGATTTCATGGCAATGGCGATTCCCATGGACAGAAGCGATATAACTTCTGCGTAGAAGACGGCAACGACTGCGATCACCGTCGCCTCAAGCATGGAACCAACAGTTCGTGCTGGGTGGAAGTAGACAGTAATGGTAGCTGAGACATGTTTTCCATCTCTATTGCCGAGAAAAGCAGTCAAAGGCGGGAAAAAGGTGCCCATACTTCCAAGGACATAGGCGAGTGTACACTTGAGGACTCCATGGCCCTCTTCAGTTTGCAGCCATAGCCATACTACAAGGAAGGCGGTTTTGATGTTGTGTATAATGATTCGAAGGCGGTCAGAGAGCGATTCGGCGTTCTCAAAGGATTGATACGTCGGCTTATTTTCATCGTCGCTAGCTGATAACGTGTTCGTGCTGGTGTGTAGAGAGAACTCTTGTCTCGATCGTTCACCTGTCCTTGGGATAATAAAGGTTCCATTTTTCAGTTTCTGCCCGATATATCAGAACTTTGCCCGTGATTGATAGCCGTTGGACGCGTATAGATCGAGCGGAATGCATACCGTTCTCTGAGAGTGACGTTGCTTGGGCGGCCACGCCAGGTTGGAGGAGCCTGTGGCGGCGCTCATGGTTTTTCTGTTTGGTTTGGTAGATGGTACTCGTTCTTGGAGTATTGAAACGGTGATACGGCGCGCCTCATTCTCGTATGTCTTAGAGCTCCATACCGGGGAGGCAATCACGACAAGTTCAGTAAGAATATTTAGGTGAGAAATTCTCTGTTGAATCAGGACTGGATAGTTGAAGTGAGATGATGTTCGTTCAGGTTCGGTGCGTAGAGCAGAGTATGGTACGGTTAGGATTAGGTGGGAGAGAGAGCAATGAATGAAATGGACGGAAACAATTTAGTCTGTATTGACAAGGATGAGGATGACGCTGAGCATGCACCCCAGCTCAGGTGGAGCTTCCGTCACTTATACCCGCTGTACATCAACAGCATTAGCTTTGTAAATTGTCTGTGATTGGCCTAGCTTGTAACATGTAGGGTAGCACACCGACGGTTGCGCCCGTTAGAACTAAGGTGTCTTCCCATTAGACCAGGGCTCCCTCGACCAAACCCTTTTGTCCAGCCGCTCTAGCTCGTGGCTAGTCACAAGATCAACAGGAACAGAAACAGAGTATGAAATGCTTTATCAACTAGATGTCGCGCAATAACCAACAGAACGTTCTCCCGCTTTGTCATCGTCATCTTGTGATGCGAAACTCGAAATTCTCGCCCCGTAGAGTTTGTCCAGATCCTTGATCCAGTGAATCGAGCACTCGCACCGAATATGTTCAACTCAACCAATCGCGATGTGTCGTCTGCCTCATCAAAGAGGACATCAAAGGGCAACCTTGCTTCGACCGTAGACTATCCGCCCCGTTGTTCATGTTTAAGTCCTCAAGGATAGCTTGATAGATATTCTAGATGCTGTCACAGAGCCTCTTCGCCACATTTATATGGTGATGTTCTCTACCTTGATGTCTTTTGATATGCCAGATTCAGTCAACTAAACGCGCGAACTGCCTGAAGCAGCTATAAAAAGTGTTAAATTCTGTAGATGGCAACTTATACTCCTATAGTCTGCTTCGACCGTTTGAAGTCAATATGTGCAAGATGCAAAGTTTGCGTGGTGTAATTCCCCGTTGCAGCCTCGTTCTGAAATGTGTCAGACATTGTTATTTTTGTCCACATTCGTTTGAAGTCGCAAACCCACTTTGAATAAATATGTTATTCTTTTACTTTACCTCAGCCTGTAAACTCCAAGACTTGAGAGCAAAGTTTGAACCACAATCGAGAACACTTCCAACGCTTAACGTTTTTACTATGGATCTTCCCAAACTCGATTCGCAAGGATCACCCGTTCGTTTCCCAGATTGTTGCCTCAGCATCTCAGGCAAATTGATTCAAATCTTAGCAGACATCTTCTCCAACACCACATTCTCAGAGGAAACACCGACCGTCCTCTCTATTGGAAGTGGATCCGGTATTCTCGAAGCTCTCTTACTTGCCCATGCCCCGTCACAATCTCTGCTTAACGTAGAGGGGGTGGAAGTTCAGCAGTCGAGCTGGAAAGATCCCGTCAACAAATATCTCCCCGAGCAGGCCATTTACACTGTCCGCGGCACTTGGGATGTTATTTCGAGACTGCAGGATCCGGATGTGACAGCCCTAATGTTTGTCTATCCACGTCAGGCCAGTTTGATATCTGAATACATGAAAGCCATTTCTGAGCAGGACCTGAACGTCCGAGTCATTGTGTGGCTGGGGCCAATGGCTGACTGGGAAGTTTTTGAGTCCTGCTTCACTACCAGAGACGGAAACACGCAGTTCATTATTGGCGAGAAGAGACAAGGGGCGGAAGCTGGGCTCGACGAATATGAGTTAATGGTCGTGGTAAGGAGGATGGTTCCGAGTGCAGATAAAACAACTCTCTGAATCTCGAATCACCAACAAGATATCGATAACACAATCAGCCAAAGCCATACAATCGCTTTAAGTTTATCTTGCTATTGTGAAATGGTATAGTAACATGGCAAAGATATACCCGCATGCACCATGTATCTTATAAGTATCGAAGCATCTCAAAGCTCTTGATTCGATCTAGACATCCCAATTTTTAGAGTCGCATCAATCGGCGTTGCGACGGATGGATCGTGGCTGCCCGATGAGATACTACTTACTAGTCTTGGCCGCCGGACTCTCCTCTGTCTCCACCCCCAAAGTAAGAGCGTCATCTATGGCTCAAAACACTCATTTCTCCTATTAACTGTGCTTTACCCTCACGAACTATGAAAATAAGACAATAGAATCACTCAAGTTCTTGCACGCAGATCAGATTCACAAAAATTGCCAGAATTATACGCCACCGGTTGTTTTGTTAAACTCCTGTCTTTCTATACACTCCCCAAGCTCGACTCCATGCTACGTCGTGTCGTTTCCATCATGGCATCGTCATCTCCTAAGCGATTTATACCACTGAAGAAGGGAAATCATGACCTTCCTACCGGCACCCCCAGCCTTCATGGCGTAGTCTTTGATATGGATGGCACACTTTGGTGAGATCTGCACTCCCCTTGTCTTCTGTCCCTCTGTTTCTCTGAGTATGACTGTTGTGTTCTATTCCTGGTTGGAGTAGCTACCCTGCACACAGATGAAAGATACATGACCTTTTCCGAAATCCATCTTTCCAAAAGAAACGACATTCTGTTGATGAGTCTCTTGTCATAATTGTTTCATGCGAAAGTTACATTCGCTTTGTTTCAAATAAAAAGCTGGCGTGTTGAGCCTCGTGCTAATGTAGTTTATAGTGAGCCGCAAACGTATATGTTCAAAGAAATGAAAGATGCACTAGGGATTTCAAAGACAACAGATATCCTCGAGCATGTGGACACTCTCCCAAAGGCAGAGCAACCAGAAGCTCTCGAGAAAATCCGTAACATTGAGCGCAAAGCCATGAAGGCGCAGACTCCTCAACCAGGCCTGATGACTCTTATGACCTATCTTGACACCAACGCCATCCCCAAGGCTATATGCACCCGCAACTTCGACGTGCCCGTACAAAACCTCATAGAGAAGTTCCTCGAGGGCTCTCGTTTCCACCCCATCGTCACGCGAGATTTTCACCCTCCCAAGCCTGACCCGGCCGGCATTCTGCACATCGCCAAGGACTGGGGTCTGAAGGATGAGTCTGGTGAAGGAGATGCTAGCGGACTCATTATGGTGGGTGACTCTATCGACGACATGACAGCAGGCAGAAAGGCGGGCGCGGCTACTGTTTTGCTTGTGAATGATGTGAATCAGGCTCTAGCAGAGCATGCCCATACTGACTTGGTCATCACCACATTGGATGAGCTTGTTGATGTCCTCGAGCATGGTTTTGTGGGCCGCGAAATTGTGTCAGAGTAGGGCATCACGGCGGTCAACATCTTTTAACTTGATAGAATATCACGCAGTTCTGAAATGTTTCTCTCCCGCCGCCAGCTAAGCGATTATGAATGCAGCTACCTAAACACGGATTTGTTTCATTTATATTTCCCACACGAGGCTAGTCTGTATATATCCCTCTCCCACACTGCTAACTACAGGAGTCCAACTCGGCGGAGTCAAGATTGATAGAGGCTGTCGTCCACCTGAATAAAGTAGACCAGGCCTAGCTAATGTTTAAAGTCGAGATGTGTAGCGATTCAAGTAGAGTGATCTGGCCAGAGACCACATTAAAGGTTTCAAAACAGTGCGCCGAGGTATGCTAGATGACTTGCAGGGTTGGACCGCTGCTCCAATATGTTCGTGAAGAATACTGTTCAGATGTGGAGCTTTTCGGAGCGAATTGAGTGCGAATGATTTCAAGGCAAACCATAACTGGGGTTGGGCGGTAATCCGAAGGTAGCCTGTCTCCGGTTCTCCCTACGTAGATCATCGGGAGTCTCCTTTCGGGGTGGTGGAGGAGGGAGAGGGCCACCTGGAGGTGCCGGTCGGACAGGTAAGCTGAACGTGGCGGCGTTTGCGCTCACGGGACCAGCGCTGTCGGGGTAACCTGAAACCTTGGGGATGGAATTTGTGGTGACAACTCTGGGTCCTAATCCTGGATGTGCCGAAGCTGGTGTACGAGAAGAACCGTATCCGTTACGAGGTGGTGATCGATTCTGGCTCGAGCCATATTGATCCCGAGGAGAAACGATACCAGCTCCACCGATGGGGATCTCACCGGAAGTGGGGGTGTGCGAGCGATCTTCAGGCTGAGGTTGTGTCTGAGTTTGAGGCTGGGTAGGGGAGTCGCTTGAGCGAAGTAAATCCTGGGTTGAGGGGGAAAGTTGGGGCGCTAGGTGCGACTTTCTGTTGTCACGCTCCATCATGCCGACGGCCCATTCTCTCAGATCGACTGGTGTACGTTTGGCGGCTTGCACGAAATTGTCACGGTCCTGTATTTGTTAGCGATGGATAACAAGCAGGGCATAAGAGTGTCTCTTACGAAGAGCTCCTGAGGAGTTGGCCGGCGCTCGGGCTCCTTGTATAGACACTTCTGTATCATGTCGTCCAAAATACTGGGGAAAGCATCACTCTTAGGAAGCTTGGGGGCCGGCTCGTGAACGATTTGCTGCAACAAGTCCAGGATACCGGCTGGCGCGCACTCCCCGTCTGATAGCTGCTCGCTAGCTGCGAAAGGAAACTTGCCGATAGCAAGCTCCATGATACTTAGGCCGAAGCTCCAGACGTCTGACTTGACCGTGTACTTTTCACCCTGGATTCTTTCAGGGGCCATGTAGGTGGAAGTCCCGACAAAGGTATCGGCGATAGAGTTGACAAGCTCACCAGAAACACCAAAATCGCAGAGCTTGATCCCACCCCTCGAATTAACCAGAATATTGGACGGCTTGATATCGCGGTGCATGATATGGTGTTTCGTGTATAGATATGTCAGGCCGCCCAGAGTCGCCTCTGCAATTTTACCAAGAACATCGACGCGGACGGGACCAAACACTCTCGAGACTCGGTCGAGGGCGCTGAGATAAAGTTAGCAATCAGATCGTCAGGTGGACGACGCATTTGCAACTCACCCAACATCCATGTACTCCATACACATGATAACATCGTTATTGGGTGTCAGGAAAGCACCATAGAACGTGACAATATAATCGGAGTGACATCCATGCATAATCTGAAGTTCTCGAACAATTCGCTTCCGTATCTCGCGCTTAGCTTCCACGTGGATCACCTAACAGACGCATTAGTGGGTTTGTCTATGTTAAAGATAACAGACATACCTTGCGGGCCATAACAGTCCCTGTTGTAAGGTGCCTGACCTTGCTGACAGTACCACCGTTACCAGACCCTAGTTCCTTGAGGATCTCTAGATCCTCGGGTTTCAAATCCAACTTGTATTCGATACCGATCTCTAACTGCTCGTCCTTGCCTGCGTCCTGGCTGCCGCTATATTCATGGTTGCTGGTTTCGGCAGTTGGTGGGGGTCGAGGGGCAGCTGCTTTGAGAGCAAGACCTTTGACGTTCTTTCGCTTCATAGAGCGCGGGGCAAAGGGGTCAGCCATTTTGCAATAAGTATGAGAGCTGGCGCTCAGCTGGTCAGACGGAGATGGAGAAGTTGTCGGGTGCTTTAAGGACGCAAGTTGCTCAGATCAGCCAGAGCCGGGTGATGGACGATTCTGTTGGTGAAGTATAATCGAGAAGAGGGAACGGCTAGATGTTGTTGAAAAAAATGAACGTATCTGCGCTGGGATGCACAGATTATCGATCTGGTCTAGAAGGTCGGAAAGGAGTCGGTCGTATCCTCCAAGCTTGAGTGGATGGAAAATCCGGCGGGAGTGTTACGCTCGGCGTTGAGATGGGGCTCGAAGCCGGCGCACGTTGACTGCCTATACTCTCGGGCCGTGGCGGGAGATGTACGTAGAATGTCGCAACAAGATCCGAGAGAAGATCTCTGTAGCAATGGAGGAAGGAGAGATTCCAAGCAAAACCTTTCGATCAGGTCAGACCGTGGATTTATCGAAGCGTCTATGCAAAGCGTTATCTAAGATTTCGAAACGGGGATTTATCCAAGTCTCTTTCACGCCTTCTGGCTGGTTAGGCGCGATTGTGGAGGGCGGGGTCTAGCCAGTAACAACGTGACGGGAGTGGCTGGAGATGCGCTATGTGGGAGTTGGAGGTGCAACAAAACATAACCTAAAGGAAGACGACACTGGGCGGCAAATCAGGAGGGGAAAGGGGGGCAAAGACAGACCCTGACGATGCGATCAAGAGTTCTTTATAGCCGTATGAAGATCAGGAGTGGCAGTCACTGGCGAATCTGAAATTATGTACCTGTAAGCTAGTGGGCCATTCATTCGCCGTAAGGAGAGGCCACGGAGAAGCAAGCACCCATTAAAACGGAGTAATTATAAACCTTACCTACCGTTGTTACCGCACCGTACCTGACGTGAGGCCCAAGTCCAGGAGGCGATGCCCTTGCAGTCTGTCAGGCTAGGTGACAGGCGCAGGCCACTGGACGTATACCAGGAAACTTGAGACATTCCACGCCTCGAGCTCCGGCCAGTTATCGAACGATGTTTATGATAAGATAAGGCATTACGTGGTTATAAGTAATGGTTAATACTTACATCAGTCTATTCGGGCGTGAGGTTGATGCGACATGTCGAACCCCTTATTCGGCTCTACGGTACCTATTGACTGCCTTTCTACCATTGTCGCGGCTGCAGTACAGCACTATATATTATCAGGTGACCTGAGTGAAAGCTCGGGTAACGTGAAAGTATATCGAATAGGGGTCACGAATACGCATGGGGTGGGAGGAATAAACAAAGCATGAGAACGGACGATGGATCAGACACTGGGCGATTCAAAGTCAGTTCCAGTCCACATTTGGACCCAGCTCCATTGTTATGATACTTATCGGCATACTGATTGTTCAATACGCAACGAGAAACATGTTGTTTGTATGTAACAGGAGTGGCAAGAGGGGTCGGTAACGGTGCTGCTCTTGCTTACATCCTTATAGCATGAATCGCTATCTACCCTGGTACCTACCTGGTAGGTAGCCAGCACCTAGGTATTCATGAACTATTCACGAATCCCTATCATGGATTATGGAGCTGGGTGATTATGTAATTGATCGGTATCGACGGAACATCGTATCACCGCCCCGGCATCCTTGCCAGGCGCGACCTGGCTGCACGTGTAGCTCTACAATCGCATCGCCAAAAAATCCTAAATATCAAAAGCTTCCTCAAAAAGGCAGATATAATAATTCTTTCTATCCCATTATCAACTTGCGATACTGCAAGATAACATAGTTGAAAGTTCCGCTCGACACCGAAATCGCGACCTCACACTTGAATCATCGACAACCAAAGCCGACAAAGAAAGCTTTGTTGCCTGCGAGGCAGCATCGCGAGTCGCCGAGATGAGCAACAGCATGCGCGATCTGATTTCCGGCGAGGCCGAACTTGATGACGAGGAGGATGATGAGTCCTTTGACGAAGGCGGCCGCAGACGTAAGACTGCGGTGGAGGACTCTAGTGAAGAGGAAGAAGATGACGATGATGAGGAGGAAGCTCGCAAGGTTGGTGGCTGATTACAACTATTAACCAATTCCAAGGGCTTCGGCTTACTTATTTCTAGGTTCGCGAAGGGTTCATCGTTGATGAGGATGAGGACGAGGAGGAAGGCGGCGACTCCGATGCTGATGTGCGCCCAATACACAAACGAAAGCGAGAGCATCGCGATCGCGAGGAGGAGGCGCAACTAGATGAGGACGACCTGGACCTGATCGGTGAACAATTTGGCGAACGGCCCAAACCTCAGACACAGGTAAATTTCTCCCAATGTCAAGTAGTGGCATGAGCCTGGTGACATTTCTGACCTCAAATTTAGACCAAGTTCAAGCGTCTCAAGCGTGGCTACCGTGACGAAGACCGGGCCCCCCAGCGACGTGGCCTAGACGATATCTTCTCGGACGAAGACGAAGATGCAGGCGAGCAGCGATCGTACAACAGATCCTACCGTCAAGCCGACGAGTTCGACGATTTTATCGAGGAGGACTTTCCTGAAGATCCCGAAGAATTGGAACAACAACGGGAAGATGCCGAGGTTGCTCGACCTAGAGACCGTGTGATAGGAAGTATTACCGATGCCACCAACCTAGACAAGGACACTTTGGACGACATGGAGGCCATCTTTGGTAATGGAGAAGACTACGACTGGGCGCTCCAGATGGAGGAAGAAGAGGAGGATCGTGAAAGGGAAGAGCAAACCATTGAGTTGAAGGATGTGTTCGAGCCTTCGCAGTTAAAGGAGAAGCTTTTGACTGATGAAGATAACGAGATTCGGTTTACCGACGAGCCCGAACGATTTCAACTCGATCGAAAGGCTTTCAAGAGCTTACAGCTTACAGCTGAGCAATTCAGAGAGGAGGCTCGATGGATTACGAATCAGTTGTGGCCTAAAAAGGGGTTGTCTTCTGAACTACAGAGCCCATTCGGCAAGGCTGTGGGCAAGGTCCTTGAGTTCTTCATTGTCGACGAGGTGGAGGTGCCATACGTGTTCCAGCATCGCAAGGACTACTTGCTACATACTCGAAAGACGAGAAACCCGAACCGCGACGACCCCGATGCACCCGAATACGTCATCAGTGCAGACAAGCTTTTGAATCAAGACGATCTCTGGAAGATACTGGAACTAGATATCAAGTTCCGATCTTTTGTAGACAAGAGAAATGCTTTGGAAAAGACAGTCGAAAATCTCAAGGGACTGGAGATCCACGATACGACGGTGGAAGAGATGATCCCAGAAGCAACGACCATGGAAGAACTTCAAGATCTACAAGATTACTTGCACTTCCAATATGGTACACAATTGAAGGATCTCGCTGCCATGGCCGGCAACCTTTCGCTAACGAAGCGACCGGGTTCGAAATCGAACTTGCTTGAGAGAGTCCGTCAGGGCAAGGCTTATAGCTTTGTACGTGCATATGGAATCACGGCTGACCAGCTTGCCAAGAACGCTCTGCGACATGGCAAAAAAATCACACCCGATGACGACGTTCAGTACCCCATGGACCTGGCGGACAGCTTGATTGATGACACTTTCAGCACAGGGGATGCAGTCATAAATGCCGCACGGCAGATGTACTCGGAGGAGCTGTTCGCTAGTCCCAGGATGCGCAAACATTTCCGAAACTCGTACTACCAAGCTGCTGAGATTAGCTGTCGGCGAACTGAAAAGGGACTGCGAAGAATCGACGACTCTCACCCATACTATGAGATTAAATATTTGCAGAACCAGGCAATTCCCGATTTGGTCCACCAACCAGAACTCTTTTTAAAGATGATGAAGGCCGAGGAGGAAGGTCTTGTTACGATAAAGCTTGGAATGCCAGAGCGATACGACTTCCGCAAACAGCTTTACCAGGAGTTTGAATCCGAGAATTTCAGCGATCGAGCCGAGCAGTGGCGAGAAGAGCGCAAAAAGGTCCTTGATGTTGCTTACCCGAAACTGGAGAAGATTATCGCAAAGAACGTCAAAGAGGTTATCCGAACCTTCTGCCAAGATGAAGTACTCAAGATGTGTCGGGAGGAGTACGCAAAAAGACTCGACCAAGCGCCATATAAGCCCAAGGGTATGATTCTGGGTACCACACCACGTGTCCTGGTTCTGTCCAACGGCCTGTCCGACCCTGCCCGCGATCCTATTTGCTGGGCATGGGTAGAGGAAGACGGACGAGTGATCGAGCAAGGAAAGCTTGGGAACCTCGCTCGAGATGAGCGTCAACGAGAAGAGTTCGAGGAGATCGTCAAGCGTCGTCGACCTGATGTGATTGGGGTTAGCGGTTGGTCTGCTGAGACAACTAAGCTGGTACGCGATCTGGAGAGTCTCGTAAATGAGAAAGGCCTCATGGGTCCCGAATTCGAGGACCCCGACACGAACGATTACCGAACCGAGCCATTGGAGGTTGTGGTGGTCAATGACGAGGTTGCTCGTTTGTACAAGGACAGCCCCCGTGCCCTTGCTGAGCACCCAAGTCTGAACCCCATCACAAGATACTGTGTCGCTTTGGCTCGATACATGCAGAACCCTATGAAGGAGTATGCAGCCCTCGGCAAAGATGTGGCCTCTCTATCCTACCACCCGTGCCAGAACCTTCTACCCCCAGAGAAGTTGGCCAAGTATCTCGACTCGGCCATGGTTGACATGGTCAATCTCTGCGGTGTAGATATCAACGAGGCCATGAATGACACATACACTGCCAATCTTCTTCCATATGTGTCAGGCTTGGGTCCTCGTAAGGCTACAAGTGTCATGAAGGCTATCAACGCCAACGGTGGTGCTGTGGGCACAAGAGACGAACTCGTAGGTGATCCTGATAGTGGCAAGCTACCTGTTGTCGGTCCTAGGGTTTGGAATAACTGCGCAAGCTTCCTCTTCATCGAATACGAGGCTACCAACCCATCTTCAGATCCTTTGGACAACACGCGAGTGCATCCTGAAGATTATGAACTTGGTCGTAAAATGGCTGCTGATGCTCTTGAACTTGACGAAGAGGACGTCAAAGCCGAGACGGACGAGAATGGACCCGGAGCAATCGTCCGCAAGCTGTTCAAGCAGGATGAGCAAGACAAGGTCAACGAACTTGTTCTAGAAGAGTACGCAGAGCAGCTGGAGAGAAATTACAGCCAGCGCAAGCGAGCTACTCTGGAGACAATCCGTGCCGAACTTCAGGCTCCTTACGAGGAGCTCCGTAGAAACTTTGCTCTTCTGTCAGCGTCAGAAGTTTTCACAATGTTCACTGGTGAGACTAAGCACACACTTTGCGAGGGCATGATCGTCCCTGTCAATGTAAGGGTTGTGAAGGAAGACTTCGCGATTGTCAAGCTTGACTGTGGCATCGAGGGCCGCATCGAGGGCCACGAGGTTAGCCATCGCTCGTCCATCAGGGACGTCCTGAGCTCTGGAATGACGGCGCAGGCCAAGATTCTAGACATCAACTACAAGGACTTCATGGCCAAATTGACAATGCGAGAGGATTCCATGCGCGTTCCCTACAAGCGACCGATCAACTTTGGTCGCGATGGATGGGATTATGCACTTGAAGCATCGGATAAGGAGGATTTACGAGAAAAGGACAAGACAACTGGAAGAACCCAGCGTGTCGTCAAACATCCTAATTTCAAACCCTTTAATGGTCTACAAGCCGAAGAGTTCCTAGGATCACAGCCCAATGGTGAGGTCATAATTCGACCCTCGTCCAAGGGTAACGATCACTTGGCGGTTACCTGGAAGGTTGCAGATGGTGTGTACCAGCATATTGACGTGCTCGAGATGCAAAAAGAGACAGAGTTCTCAGTCGGCAAACTACTACGCGTTGGTGGCAAGTACACATACACCGATCTTGACGAGTTGATTGTGGAACATGTCAAGGCTATGGGGCGCAAGGTAGAAGAGTTGATGCGACACGACAAGTACCAGAACCGTTCTCGGGGAGAGACAGGTAAGCTCTCACACTATTTGTGTGTAAATTGAGCACGATGCTAATCCGGAATGTAGAAAAATGGTTGACGACGTACATCGATGCCAACCCTAACAGATCGGCATACGCTTTCTGCATCGACACCAAACATCCTGGATATTTCTGGCTGTGCTTCAAGGCTAGCAGGACAGCCACGGTAATTGCGTTACCAGTGCGTGCGATTCCGCAAGGCTTTGAGTTGAAGGGGTACCAATACCCTGACATGCGAGCGCTCTGCAACGGTTTCAAGTTGCGTTATCAGAACGAGTTTTCGAAGATGGGCCAAGCGGGCCGCCGTTAGAGAACGAACATATGCTTGTTTTTACAGCGTAGAGTGGTGACTAAGAGAGGCTTGGAAGGGAGAGGGGCATGTGTTTGATTACACCGCGGGGGCATTTTTTATGAGGCTGCAACTGTATTATTGAGGCGCAGGTCGACGAGATTTTTTACCGAACGATCAAAGGGGAGTGCAAGACGTCGTATACTCACGACTAGGAGAAAAAGAAGTATTAAGATAGGCTAATTTGATATAACTTTGACGAGTTCGATATAAACATATGACCGCTCGTTGCCTTAGTTGATGCAAGGTGTAGATCTTGTGTATCCTGCCTCTCTCTCATTGTGATCAACCTGCTGTCAATCCTCGGTGGGATGCATCAAGTTACGAAATGCGAAATACCTCGCGTCTGATGTGAAGTTGTGTATATGATGACAAACGAACGACGTGGATGATTTTCGCAGTGAAGAAATATTTCCGGTGGCACGGGAGTTGCAACCGAAGCAAGCAGTGTAATTACGAAACTATTGGGTTATTGGTGAGGCTCTCGAAGGTTCCAGATAAGGAGAAGATACTGGTGGTGTGAGCCAAAATTGCTCCAAGATTTCATTTCTAGAACATCAAATTGCGTAATTCTAACGACTTGTGAACACTTGTCATTAACAGATCTCGTAGGCAACAGAAGCCATCACGAGCTTGGCTTTGAGCCCGGGCCAAGGGTGAAGATCATGAGACCTCTCGGTGATTCGAGAACAAAGCGGATTTTGTTGGGATCAAGAAGCGGCGTACCATGTATCAGTGGCGAGTCGTGACATGTACTGCAGCGCAGATCTCACAGTTGAACCGAAGTTCGAGATATCTGGGATCCAAGTTACAGAGTCAATCGAGGCCTGCAATTGGTGGATTCCTTGGTTAAAGACAGATCATGTGCACTTCATGTTGGCGCTGAGTCAGTTGTCGAGAGCGGTATCGGAACCCAAGGTATGTTCGAGTTTCTGGAGGTTCAATCCACTTGAATTCGATGTCGTGGAGCCTTTAGTCTCGAATATCGACAGATGCGTATGGAACGTGCTCAGTAAGATGCTAGTTTTGATTCATATTACGACAGATGATCCCCCTCTTGCGGCTTCCATTGTGTACAAAACATCGAAACCATGTAAATGAACTGCTGCTTTTCTATCCGATAGGAAGTGACGTCGGTGTGCTTCTCAGAAGCTTTGTGGTCGGCGCAAGGGTCTTGGTCTACCTGAGGCTCAGGCTGGTTCGGTGGGGGAGCTTTCCACAGTCAAACGATGACCCCGCTAGGATTTGTGGGGATCCGGGGTAAAGGTAAGGTACTGGGGTCACTTTGCTCAACTTGCAATAAGAAAAGAATGGAAGCCCGATGGAATGAATCACTCTGTGAAGCTCAATTGAGGATGCCAGAGCGAAAGACACATTCAATTGAACCAGTGTATAAGAATTGAGGAATCGAAGTAAACCCTGACTCCTGTGCTACTTCACAACAGAAAGCACAGTATGTGAACTCTTTACTGTCACTACGTCGTAAACATTGGTTTATGATTACGCGCCCCTCCCGTGGATGCTCCAGCGGTCAACGAGCCTATAGAATAGGTAGTCAGATAGTATTATCAGTTGGATGCCACGAGCAAGTCTATGGGCATCGAATTGCATGCTTTGCGCAATGGATGTCCTCAATCATTATGAAGATGATACAATTCCTCGGTATAGACCTGCTGCTGGAATGTCTCTGAGGTGCTTCCCCGCAACCGTTACGTGCTTCTCTCTACTTGTCAGGCATTCTTGTGTTGTGTTAGACCTCAGAGTTTGAGCTAGTGGCTGCTTGCACAAGGTCACGCGATAGACTGACGGGATGGGACATGCGAGTTCCACTTTATGGGGTCACTCGATGCCCCACTGGAGGTAGAGAAGTGGAGCTTCGATTCGCACTTGCACTCATCTTCCATGATGGATCACCTTGAGGCTTGAGGGAAGGTGCGCCGTCCATGAGCCGACTCTTCCTTGCAGTTGTCCAATTGTAGAGCTCCCATCGGTTGGGGGGGAGCTCCGTAGCTTCCCCTGAGTTACCTGCCCAGCCAGAGAGAGGTTGGATAAGTTGTATCCATAGAATGTTTACGGCGGTAGGCGGGAAGGAACCTTGGACAGCAATGACCTGATGCCATCAACTATCGTCCCTCGCGTGACTCGGGATATAAAGGCAAGAGAGCTCCCCGTCTTTGTATCTTGATCTACTGTTTACGTATAAATCTACTACTCTATTCTTATCTGTTTCACCCAACACCAACCTTACACCAAATTCATCGTTGCTTCTTCACGAACCGCTCAGAACCCCCTTCTCTCATATCACATAGACCACCGCCTTACAACACCCTCTTCTGTAAAAAGCACCTCGGAACCTTGACCCTGCTGCACTTTGGCCAACGTCCAAAATCCAACATCAGCAACTTATTCATTTCCTCTGCTTACAGTGCCTGTCCCTCTGCAACTTAAAAGGGTCCAGCTGAACCAGAACAACGATATCGACGCCTCACCTCGCACATCCCAATTCTCAACCAAATCACCTGCAGTTCAATTTGCACTAATTCTGCACCCTCTTCATTGTACGAAAGTAAGTTTTACATACGGCATATTTTCCTCATTTCGTCCTTTTGCTATCTTCCCTCCGTATCCCGGCGTTTATACACGGAGTACTTGGGCACCCCGCATCCGAACTTACTTACTTGGAGCTGGAGTTGGAGGGCATGTTCTTGTTCACTGGCGATTGCTGTTAAGTGACGTTTGGCGCGGAGTCCGATCCGTTTAAAAGCCTTTGAGCTCCCCCTTCAATCCTCGCATGCCTTGACCCCTCTTTCCATCATTCATCATCTTGATCATCCTTTCTGCAACTATCATCATCTCATATCATTGAAACAACAGACCCGCAACTCTTCCATACCATCACACTTCTTCACATACATATATCAGTCAGCTTGCTACCTCTCGCCCAATTTATCATGTTATACTGACAAGATTACCTACAGTGACTCGATCTCACAAGGCCAACGATCGTGACCACAAGGGCATTGCTGAGGGGACTATCGCCCCCTCGGAAACTGTCCCTCGCTTCTTTGGCAAGAACGGGTTTGCCGACGTCGACCCCAAAAAAGTGAAGAAAGACGGATCTGGCCGCGGCAACTGGTATGTTACCCAAATAACCCATGTTTTTTGTCTCCACAGCACACTTACACAACTTACAGGGGAACCGTCAACGACGATATCGCTGACGAGCAGTTCACTTTTACCAACACTCGCCGTCGCTCCAACAGCAGCAGCTTCTCGCATCATGTTACCGACTTCAAGACCAAGTTTGAGATCAACGAGCCCGAACCTGTCTTCGAGGAGTCGCTCCACGGCCCCGAGGAAGAGGAACATGAAGATCTCACCAAGACCGACTCTTCCGAGAGCGGTCGATCCTCAACTTAACCAATCTATTGAGTCCTCCATGCGGGATCGGTAGTCACTACTTGCTGCCCTTATACAATGGTAGTGGTATTCTCGGGGGTCCACGTGTATCGGAATTGTGATGCGAGCTCGCTCTTTTCTTTTTAACTTTGAAACGACATGGAATGAAACGAATGAAATAACAAAGATAGCAATTGCCTTTCGGCAAAGCATGCCAAATGGCTTGGGAAGAACGGTCGGAGATTTTTTTGGAGTTGAAGGACCCTCGTGGCTTACAGATCTCTACGTGGATCGATGGCTTTACAGCCACCTGCAAATTTACCAATGCAGAAAAACGATGTACTACTGTATCATTATATTAGCTTTAATAGTGAAGCACAATCAGTCTTGCTGCTGTCAGCCCGAACAGGCACAGCTGATATCGAATGAAATAACTCCGGTATGTAGTGACCCATGCCGTGAAACGAGATTGACATTACCATCAACTGCTTCGTATTATCTACATGATATTTATTTTCTAACTTTGTTTACTAACTTCCTGCTGAGATACCCCGCTCTCTGAGACTGGTTGAGTAACCGCCCTCCGTATCTTCCATCCCGTGGTGTCGATCGCCCGCATTCCCACACTGCTATCGGGTTGGAGGAATGCCGCTAAGAGAGAGAGAGCGTAGTAGTACTGTCCAGCTTGTACGATGTACCTCGCGCTGGGAGGAGTCTTGTTGTTTTGCGCGTGCTGAGGTGTACGCAGAGGCCCTTATTCATTTACTTGCTACCTGCGTACAGTCACCCAACTTCACGTTTGGCTGGTCAATTTTGCACTACACCACAATCACACTGGCGGGCTGGTTGTAACAGTGAAAGTAGGTCCCCCAGGATTAGTATTTTTGCCCAGTCATGAAAAAAGCAAATGTCGTCCTCCCATAGTCTACGCTTTGTTGGTGCTATCGACGTTGACGTCGTTTTCATTATCGCTATCAGCGCTTGTTTGTACATCGTATCCTATGCCGGACTTTAGTGGAGCACAGCCGGCATCCGCACATTGCCTAGACCCGCTACAAGCGCTAAGCCAACAGGGAGTACGCTGTCTTGCAGCAACTTGAACCTGGGGGGCAAAGCCACCAAGGCTGAAGGAGACCAAACTGCATGAGGCTGCACTGTGATGGTCCGTGCGTCTTCTTGTCTATCAGCAAGCCATCGAAATTTCGTGGTCGCAAGGCTGCGAGGTGACCATCGACACTTACGTTTTGGGTGTTTCACGCACAATATCATCATATAACGACAGACAGCCCTCACGAGATCAAGTGACAAACGCCCAAACCACACGAAGCAATATTCAACCCAATTGAGGAACCTTTTCCACCTAACATACCCATCTCAATTTACAACAGAGCGCGTCGCAATATTAAAATCAACCACCATCATGGCCATCGCTCCAGCATACCATGAATCTCTTCCCTGTGAGCCTCCCCCATTTCTCACATCCCACAACTTTCGTCTTGCTAACCCTACTTATAGACGTCGATCAAGAACCGACGCCCGAAGATCTCGCCGCTGCCCGTGCTCTCATCACCGTGGAAGCATCATCCCAACCGCCCCAACCCACATCCAACACAGAGCCTACTTTCTCTCCCGCCATAACCACTGAACTCGAGCGCATTTCTAACTCGACACCGCTCGCGCCCCTGGACTTGAGTCGGTACGAAGCTCCCTCCCCAAGCGCTCCCCCCACGACCGCCCTGCCCGCCGCCGCCGTCGCACAGAGCTACCTGTCTTCGCGTCTCACGAATCTCCAACTTCTCGAGAAGTGGGGAAAGAATGCATGGCTATTAGGAAACCATGGACTTGAGGCAGAGCTTCAAGCGCTTGAGCGTGAATTGGCCGCTACTAAGCGCGAAGTAGACATCGT
>JAAGWQ010000321.1:0-15816 GCA_013396295.1 Fusarium heterosporum
GTTGTAAAGTGTGGCCAAGACATCGTCAACGCATATGAAATCTCAAGGGAATCAGCGTAATGGACGTTATACGCACTCAGCCCGACGTAAGTCATCCATCTCGACTTTGGGGCCGATCCTCCCGGCCATTGGCCAGGTCAATCTTCTCATCGGGCATGTTCCATCGCTTCGTTTTGGCCTGATTGCGGCGATGGAGCGGTTGTCTGGAACGTCGTTGATGTCGCGAGATCGGCTTCGAAGACGAGTGAAAATACGAGCAGGCATACTGCCAATGGTACCAAGTTTGCGGATCAAGAGGCCAAAGGAACGAGTCTGTAGAAGAGTGATGAGGAGCATGAATGGAACACAAACGAGGACCATTGTAAGCGCAAACCGCCAGTCTGTTGCAGGAATTGTGAAGACTGTCATGCCAAAGACGGACTGAGTATTGTCAGCGAAATTTTCTGTGTAATTAGTTCATCAAGGCAGATTTGACAAACATACCGTGACAAAAGTAAGGGGCAAGAATATCATGCTAATCATTGTAAGTATGCGGATATTATCGCCTTGTTCAATTGCCCTTCGGCTCTCCTTAATTGAGCTTCCACTGAATAGCTGGTCACGCAAATTCTCGATCTCTTTGCGTGTACGCTCGTTACGTTTGAGAACTTCTGTGAGTTCCTGGATCACTTTGTCAAATTCGCAACGCAGGCTGGCCATGTGCTCACGATAAGCAACGCCATCAGGCGATTCAGGGGCTGTATGTGGCCACAGGATTGGGTGACTACCAGCCCAGAAAATGTCGGTGAATGTGTCGACATATGCGGCGATCATTGATTTTATACCGGTGTTAACAACTGCGAGGGTGTTGTACGCCCAAAAGTACCTTCTAATATATGTGAAGTGTTTGTCTTCGAACAGAAGCTTGTCACGAAGCTTAGGATCGAACATAAATTCCGTCTTAAGACGTCAGTATGGCTGCAATGTATCAGGGTTGGGATTGGCTTACAGGAGGAGTGATGAGCTTGGTTACTCGTTCATGTAGGATCAGGTTGCGTTTCGTTGCATCGCGATATTCGGAGATGAGTAAGTCGAGGAATGCATCTGGCCCATTAATGTATTTCTTCTTCTTCTTGAACTCTTCGCCTCGAACCGTATGAGAGTTATCTGGGAAACTTTGAATGACAAGTAACTGCCATGGGCCAAAGGTCTCCAATAAGAGGCCCTCTCGAGCCCGCTCCCTTCGGAATTTCATGACAGGGGCTCTTTGGGCCTCCCCACCGAGAGACAAAGCCAATACAGAACCACACTCTGCAATATCAATATGGTCTCCCATACGACTCTCTGAGGGTCGCTTGTCAAATCTCTGCCAAGGAGCAGGCTCGAGAGGAGGATCAACAACAGTATAATATTTAAAGACAAAGAAGAATGACCTTTGGCGAACGTTGGCTGTGGTGGATGCCGGAGACACTGATGACCCGAAGGGGGGTGGTGCCGATGAGGAGGGAGTAGCAATGGGCGAGTTGAAGATGGCTTGTGAGGGGCATCGCTCGTAGGCTCGAGTCATGAAAGCGTGAGTGCGACCACGATTGGGTTCGTCAGAGAGAAGATGAGTAAGAAGCTCAGACATGTCGAAGTGGGGAGACATAGTTAGTTGCAGGGCCGCGAGAATCAGGGGCGTTGGCTCTTGAACAATACTAGAGCGATGTTAGATAAAGACAAGATTGCAATCCTCTAAGACGGGCACGTACGTGATTCGACCTACGGACTGTCCGCTGGGGTTGACAGCCCGGAGAGTCTCCCAAACCGTAGGAGCATCAACGTTATCGGCTGAGGTTTCACATGGCCCGTCACCTGTGTACTTGGCATCAGGCTGATCGTCCCCGTCTCCATCAGAACTGAGTTTAACGAGGTCGCAGCCGTGGCCTATTTCGTAAACCTCAAAGGTGGATTGATTGTATTGCTCCCTCTCGTAATTTGCAAAGTCTTGAAAGGACACAGCTGTACCGATGTCGGAGCGACGTTTCATGACCTCACTGAGAAGAGAAGTCATCTCAGGAGTAAAATCAGTGTCATGAAGATACTGCAGGAGTTGATGATCTTCCAATTGATAGGGATGGAGGTGACCCCTGACCATATTGAGAGGGTAGTCCTCTACTGCTCGCGTCATGATCGGAGCTGTAGCAGGAAGCAGGCGAAGGAAAGGGATATCTTCATCGTGTGCGAAGCTGGCGTACTGACTACCGCTTGGCGAATTCGTGTAAGGTTGAGTCTCAGCAGAGAAAGACGGTCTTTCCTTGGTGCTCTCAAAAGTAGCAGCTCGAGCTCGTTTGTTTGTCGTAGAAGGAGAGGTTTCCACTGAACGCATCAGGGCTGTAGAAGCCCTCAGAAGCGGTGTGAGTGCACCATAAGACTCTGGTACAGAAATGCTGCGGGAATGATTCTCGGCTGTGTCGTGCCGACGAGCGACGAGGTCATCTTGAAGGGTTATTAAGGCACGTAGATATTGTTCGCGGAAGAGGTCAGTTGCTCTGACAAGATCGTCTAGGGCCTGGGAAGTGTTTGTGGTCATTGATGGTTTAGTCTCACGTCACTTGATTGATAGTGTTAAGATAGATATCTTTCATTCTATGACTGGTATCTATGTCTTGTCTCGCTGGAAGGAACATCGATGTTGGTGGAAGGAGGGAGGTGTATTTCTACTCCTTCCTTCTGGCTCTCGTTCCCTCAAGCCCGATCTATCGGCGGACTCCGATGCGTATTGCGGCTGAGTCCTGCTCGGTCAAAATCCACGGCTATATACAGGAAAGGTAGGATAGGTAGGGGGAAAAGGCAGGGCAAGCGAAGATCCCTTATTTGAATGGAGGAAAGGAAGTAAGGCTTCTAGCGTGCCAAGCAACGCGTGCACTAGTAGATGATGACTCTATAGACCAACAGAACGTGTAACTGTCACACATTGAGAGATCAGCAAGACGAGACATGGCCGACCTTGTCTGTCACCTTCAATATTGCCTGCAGATATCCCATCGAAAAACAACTTCTGAGTCAACTCCGCAGTATCCAGTATACATCAAATCCACCATCATCGAAGCTCTCACAGGAAGCATGATATTTGATTAAATCATCACTTTAGATTGGGGCTGTTAGATTGACAAACCTCACGATCCTCTATCTTCTCAGAGTTTCATGTCTCTTGGCATGAAATGTGATAATGAAGGGTGAGTGGTGATGCAGGTTTGTTGGACTTTGATAACGGCTGTACAAGCAAAAGGGCGTTTGGTCGATCACCAAATCTCGCTTTCGAACGGCTCCTGGCGCTTGACAACGGATTGAAGAAGGGCGGAACGGCGGAACGGACCTGGAGGCATCTGCTTACTCCATGGTATTGCTTTGTAATGCATTTTCTATCACCAATCCCGTACGTCATGCAACCCTCTCCTCTCATGAACCGGGCGATCTTGAAACATGGGCGAGGCTGAGATGGGGGGCGCCATATCGCGGGGGTAGAGTTCCAAAACGTCCACGTGCTGGAACTTATCATGTCGAACCTTATTTTTATCGTTGATATACTTTTCCCTGAGCAAATGCAATTACGTTTGGCATGTGCATCAATCGTTAACAGGAATGAATAACATCTTGTAGGTCGCATACTACTTGCGCATCGCTGACTTGCTGGATTTGACTGACAACAAACATATTTTGGTTCATCCATGGATCATGGACATATCCGAGCGATAGGCTCGTCCTATCCTGTCGACTACTTTGACTCTATACCCAAGCCGCCCGCCTGATATCATTCCCTTTTCATGTCCTCATAACTCTATTAAACAAATAAGTCCCAACCGGCATATAAAAGCACTTTCATAGCAATGTCCAATGCTTGGTATCACAGCCGAATCGCATTTTCCTCAACTTCACCTGCTTAGGAAGCGACGCTGACAGGCTTCGCTGACGATGATGCTGCAGTAGGCTTCTCAGCGCCGTCGACCTCCATGGCATCAGCCTCAGCCTCGCCCTCACCTTCTTCCTCCTCCTCGAGCTCATCCTCACTCTCACCCTCGATGTCGACACTGCCATCGTCCGACAGCTCCTCCTCGTCCTGAGCATTCTCTCCTTCGTTCTCAACACCAGCCATCTCGGCATCCTCTCCATTGCCGGTCTTGGCCTTAGCGTTGGCCTCTTCCTCGGCGGCCTCCTCAGCAGCCTCCTCCTCAGCCTCCTCAGCACCGTATTCGTCGCCGTCAGCGACAAGATCAGCTTCGGGTTGCTCAGGGGGGAACTCGGCGGGAGCAGATGCCTCAGAATCCCTAAAGTCAGGTTAATTTATGGTCCAACGTTATCTTATTGCTTCCAACCTACCACTTGATGGCAAATCGAGTAACTCGTGGCTTCTCCGCCAGCACGTTTCGCTTCACACGCTCGATGATGGGCTTGGTGGGGGGCTCGGCGGCTAGTTCCTCGGAATCGTATTCGTTGTTGACGTAGTAGCCGACGCGGATGAACTCGCGTCCGTCGTAGGCACAGGTAAGAAGAATCACGGTGACACCGATAATTTCAGCATCGGGGATACGTGAAGTGTCGGGGGCATCGGCCTCGAAAATGAATTTGTTAACGCCGACGGGGATGGGGCCGACGAGAAGAGAGTCAAGTTCCTGGTCATATTGATCGCTGCGAGGCGTTAGAAGAAGCGGTGTGAATAGCGATGGATCGAACTATTGCATACCTGGTAGCGGATCCAACATAGGTGAGCTTCCACTCAAGATCTGTTCTATATTAGCGCTGTGAGTTTTGCATCAGGGTAGAGTGGCACGAACCCTTCTCGAGCTGCTCAAGACATTCAAAGGTGATCTCGAACTCGTACTTGTCGGTGAACTTTGCAGGGTTGTTCAAAACATTAACACCCAAAAGCGATACGACAGACATTTTGGTTGAAGATGACGGAGTATAGATGGGGAAGCTTGTGATTAAGAGCACGCAGTGCGAGTGGCAACAGCAAAGAGTTGACGAGAACGGGAATGTATAGAAGCAATAGAAGAGTATGCGTGAAAGCTGAGGTGGGAAGAAGCACGGTGTGAGAGTTATTTGTAGATGTAGGAGGAGAGAAGGGGAGAGAGGAAAGTGGGTGGATGGAGTTGGTTAATGAAAAGCGGCGGGACTAGTCTTGATAGTATGCGAGCATGGGTAAAAGGCAAAGAAAACAAGAGCGGATCGATGCTTGGTTGCGATGGGAGATGACTTGCCCTGGGCGTCAGTTCGAAAATGCGAGGGCGACAACGGTAGGTAGTGGCAGAGACAGAGACAAGACAGACAGTGGCAGCAGTGGGACGCGTTAGGCGGTCACACCCGCGTAGAGAGGTTGCGTTTTGGGACTGAACGCGACGGGACCGCCCTACGAACAGGTGCAACCTTCTGTAACGTTCATCATGTGATCTCTGCAGTTGATTGATCGTTCGTTCGATCCTTTTAATGGAGAGAACTTGCGTTTCGACTCCCTACCTTACCATATCTTTGTTGATTCTCTGGCATAACAAGATGAGTAAATACTAATTAGTTGGTTACATTGACGTACAATCTTGGCATCTTCATTAAATACATTAGTACCTAGCAATACTCTCCTATTCGGATACCTTTCTGTTTAGGTTAAGTACCTAGGTAGGTAGTCCCTAACGTTAACACTGTCTGTCGATACGATTGGAGGTTCCGTGGCCCACCAAAGTGCGGCTCTCAACATCTTCTCACCGCCCTCGAGTCCACTAGTCCTGATCTGGGTTCTGCCATACATGCTTGCCATTCTTTGTTGGAGCTATCAGACTTTGAGACGCTTGGTCAGAATCATCCGCGCGCAGCTCAACATACGACGCATTTATTCCCCCGACTCGGCTCGCTCTTGACAATCGCCTTTGTCTTGCCGTTTTCGATATTCTAGTCAAGCGCTGAACTCATAGACTTCATTCCGAGGCAGCTGGTGCAGCTTTTAGAGTTTGTCGTGTTCGCGACAGATCTTACTACTCCGTCAATCGTATCAGCAGGAACTGCGTTCTTGATCGCATTCATCGCGCCTTTTTGATCGAGATACCCGCGACCGTATCGAACAGCGAAAAATTGCCTCTTCCAGTGTTGAGCCTTGATTACTATCAGCGATTTAGGCCTTGCCATTCCTGGTCTCGCGGCCTTGCCCGACGCGTCCATAGAGGATCGCTGAAATTACGACCGATAAAATCACGACACGAGTTCGTTTCTGAACGTTGCAGGATGGCTTCCGAAGGTGCTTCATGGGATGGAGAGGATGTTGGGGCGCCGGGTGATCAAGTTCAGCATAGCGAGGAACAAGTTGATAACTATGCTCAAGACTCTCTCGCCTCTGGTGATGCTGATGCAGCAGATAATGGTACAGAAGATGAAGGTGGAGAATATGATCCGGAGTCAGTCACTATTGGAACACCTGCACAAGTTTCTGAACAACCTGCGCCCGCCAATCCTCAACACCAGCCGTCTAAACCTAAGATGTCTGGGGGATTCATAGTTGAAGCCTCTGATGATGAGGACGAGGATCAAGATGAAGCTGAGCAGCCTGCCAATGCTGGTACCCCTTCGGAATCAGCACCATCACAAAGCCACCCTGGCCCTTCCACTGCATCTGATGAACCTATTCTCCCAGTTCCAAGTCATGTTCATGTTCCTCCTTCTGCTGCCTCCAATGTGACTCCAGCCTTGCCTGGTCTCGATCCTATTGCCTTTCTCGAAGCCCGTATCAAAGAGGATCCTCGTGGCGATATGGATGCTTGGATTAACCTGATCGCCGACCACAGGCGCTCCAGCCGACTCGACCAAGCTCGAAGTACCTACAACCGCTTCGTCGAGATTTTTCCACAAGCTGTAAGTGGAATTGTTCATCATTTATGATATGTGCTAACAATCTTTTCAGGCTGATGTCTGGGTTGAATGGATCGAAATGGAGCTTGGGCTGGATAATTTCGTTAATGCCGAGCAGCTTTTCGGCAGATGTCTGATGACCGTTCCTAATGTCAAGCTGTGGACAGTCTATCTGAACTACATCCGCCGTCGCAATGACCTCAACAACGATCCAGCGGGCCAGGCTCGCCAAACTGTGACCCAATCCTACGAGTTTGTTATTGATAATATCGGTGTTGACCGAGATTCCGGTAATATCTGGCAGGATTATGTTCAGTTCGTCAAGAACAGTCCAGGTCAAATCGGTGGAACAGGGTGGCAGGACCAGCAGAAGATGGATCAGCTCCGCAAGGTGTACCAACGCGCCATTGCTGTGCCCATGTCGACTGTCAACAGCCTATGGAAAGAATACGACCAATTTGAGATGGGACTCAACAAGATGACTGTAAGTTTGATTCATCTGTTTGCTGCTTAAGCTAATGCCGTAAGGGTCGCAAATTCATACAGGAGCGCTCGCCCGGCTACATGTCTGCCAAAAGTGCCAATATTGCTCTAGACAACATCACCAGACATCTCAAACGCACAAATCTCCCAAGACTTCCCCCTGCACCTGGATTCGATGGTGATCAGGAATTCAGAGATCAGGTGGAGATGTGGAAGAAGTGGATTGCCTGGGAAAAGGAGGATCCTCTGGTATTGAAGACCGATGAGCCCAAAATCTACAATCAGCGGGTGATATATGTCTACAAGCAAGCGTTAATGGCGCTGCGTTTTTGGCCCGAGATTTGGGTTGATGCGGCAGAATGGTGCTTTCAGAATGACATCCGCGAGAATGATAAAGAGATGGGCACGGAATTGCTGCTGGAGGGCACCCGGGCAAACCGTGAAAGTGTGTTGCTCGCTCTGAAGCACGCAGACCACATTGAGGTCAACTATCCTGGTAAGGAGGTCGACAAGGCAGAGTTTGCACAGGCTGTTCGTAAACCCTACGATGAGGTTCTTGAAACATTGTATGAATTGGGTGACAAGGTCAAGGAACGGGAGAAGTTGGAGGTCTCAACACTCAAGCAGGCTGCGGCGCAAGATCCTGTCCAGGCTTCCATCGAGCAGAACGATGACGAAGACGATGAAGAAAGCAAACCCAAACGATCACCCATTGAAGAGCGCATCCTCGCAATCCAGAGAGGATACTCAGCCGAGACACACCTTTTGTCTCGCACGATTTCCTACGTCTGGATTGCCCTCGCAAGAGCCATACGCCGTATTCAAGGCAAAGGCAACCAGTCAGAGGGTGGTTTGCGCAAAGTCTTCACCGATGCACGACAAAAAGGACGTCTGACTAGTGATGTCTACGTCGCTGTGGCTTTGCTTGAGTCGGTCGTCTACAAGGATCCAGTCGGCGCCAAGATTTTTGAAAGAGGCGCACGTCTGTTTCCAAATGATGAGGTATTCATGATAGAATACTTGAAATACCTCCACTCTAAAGATGACACAACCAGTAAGTGGAAGATGCTAAGAGAAGAGGGCAGAGCTAACTATTTCCAGATGCGAGAGTTGTATTCGAGACTTGTGTCAATCGATTAGTTTCCAATCCAGAGACATTGGCAAAGGCCAAGCCTCTCTACGCCTATTTCCACAAGTACGAATCACAGTATGGCGAGCTGTCGCAAATTTCCAAACTAGAGGAGCGAATGGCAGAGCTCTTCCCCGAGGATCCCAAGCTCAAGTCTTTTGTAGCCCGGTTCTCTTCTGAGAAGTTTGATCCAGTTGCGGCTCCTATCATCATTTCAAAAGCAGTGCAGATGCGACCCAGGCAAGCCATGCCCATTGTCGAGCAGCAACAACAGCAGCAGTTGCCGCTTGCTGTCTCGTTACGGAATAGCCCTTTGCCGCTACGACAAGAGCAGAGCCCTCGCCCTCAGTATGTCCGGGCAACTGCTTCGCCCAAGCGACCTCTCGCCGTTGACGACGAGGAGCTCAACCCTCCTAAGCGACTTGCTAGAGGCGTGTCGCCCCTAAAGGGTGCCGCGGGTCGTCGCCTAGACCAGCAGCGCCGGAATCAAGCATCGGCGTTACACAGAGATATCACATTTTTGCTCAACATTCTCCCGCCATCCCAAAGCTTTGATGCCCAACGCTTGAACCCCACGGCCATGGTTTCTATTCTCCGAGATACTCAGCTCCCTGACTATGCCACGCTGAAGGCTGCTGGTGGCGGTCAGACGCGCTTTAGCAATCCTTCTCACGCAAGGCAACCGTCTGGTGAGTTCGGCAACCGACCGCTGAGCCCGTATGGAAGAGTGTCCTCCGCAGCGGCTGGATATAGGAATTCACCGCTGCGCCCAGAGACCAACAATGCCTATCAAGCAAACCCCTATTCTCAACCTGATGTGAGTGGTCAAGCAGCCGCGTGGCAGCAAGCACCTGGGGGATATGGTGCACCAGCACCTGGGCAGTATGGAGGATACCGATTTTGAGATCAAGATGCCGGTAGTGAGACACTCAATGGTCAATGAGGCAAAATCCGGGTTACAAGCAAGGTGATCTAATAATATTACTCAAAAGGAATTGGATGATATGGTGGGCATGGTTAGGATTGTCTTTGCCTCGCATGTTATGCATGGTATGGCGTTTGGGGGAATCAGAGACATGCAGGTGGTCGTGAGTATCATGGATATATTGTGCTTGTCAAGTTGACAGCCGAGGTAGCGAGATGCCAGCCTGCTCGTTTTACATTCCATAATTTAGGCAAAATCATACAATGAACATTTATCCAAATGACGTTTGTTGGATTATTTGTGATGTTTTATGTTTTCTATTTGTGTGGTCAAGCTATGAAAGTTGTGGTCAGACCGGGATAAGCTATGCTGGTGCGGGTAGTGACATTGAAAAGATGTTTGCTCCTATATCTACTGCGAATCTCCGCTGTGATATCAAAGCTACCTATCTGTTTTACGGTCTGGCATGTTGCTGCAAGTTAAATAATGAGTTTGTTGGGCTTGGCTAAATCGGATTCGATAGTGGTCTCCGAGTTCTCGAGTAAGTGTGCGACTCAATACTCAATAAATCTGAGATTGATGGAAACTGGCCACATTTAGATCAATGAGAATACAATGCATTCATCTTGTAATCAGAAGCTTCAGTATCAGAAGAGACCCTCGATTGTAGCAGTATTGCATGCCCGTTGACAGCTCTTTTGAGTCATTGCCACTTCTATCCGTGTCTGCCAGTGCCCGTTTTCTTCCTCAAGACACAACCAGCAAACAGGTAGCGCTTTCCCCTGCCAACGCCTAACTACACAGTACTTTTGTGACTTGCTTGTTGCAAGCACGCTTGTTTAGATATATTTCTTGTGTGCTCCTCCAAACTCCTCCTTTTCCCTCCTCGCGCACACCTTCATCTCCACCTTTACCCTCTCACCACTAAAGGAGCAGCACAACTCCTTACACTCCACTCCTCATCATAAACTTCTACTCTTACTACTGCAATCAGATTTCAGGCAGGTACAGTGAATCACGGTCCCTTCCCCATTTCTATGCCTATATAATCTCCTCCACTCTTCCTCTTCCTCCCTTCCTTCTTCCTTCCTTCCTTCTTTCTTCCTTCCTTCCTCACCACACAGCCACCATTTCTTCCTCGTGCTTCCCATTCTTGAGCAAGCACATCAACATCTCCAAGCTTCATTAGCATATCACAAAGATCAAGCTTTCTCTACTCTATTCAAGCAAAACTACAACTGTTCCTACAGCGAATTCTCACATCGATCAGATTTCAAGTCCACGCTCTCACTCAAGTGCAATAATAAACTCTTCTCTCCGCAACCGGTAAGTTTCCCCTTCTATATCTCTCCACCAAGAATCCATCTCTCTCTTTTGAGGGTTAAAGCTCATCATCTCTTCTTCTTTGTGCCGGGGTCTTTCTGCCTTCCAGTCACTCCCAACACACTTCCATCTATCACATTCCAGATCTCACTTTAGTCCCTTTCCAACTCAGTCACTAACATCTGCAGACATTTTTGTCGCAATGTCGGATAGAGGCCGCTCACCATCCCCAGCTGGGCCTGGGGGCCCTTCAGGGTCGGGAAGACGACCTTCTCAGTCTCCTGCTCGCTCTGCTTCTGGCTCTGCTGCTAGTGGCTATGCAAAGCCACTTGGTTTCGATCCTGCAAAGCCCCAGAAGACAGAGGATCAAGGCAATACACGAATGGAATTGCCCCCTGACGCTTACGTGATGGAGACCAAGAAGGACTTGTTCACGCTGCGAAATGGACAGTTCAACACTGAAGGCAAGGTTGAGATGGTTGAAGTCAACCAATATCGCATGACCAAGTTTGACTTCAGCAAGAAGATCTACCAGTACGATGTGAGTAGTCGGCTCGTATCATATACTCAACATAATCTCACATGATTGCAGGTCGTCATCTCACCCAACCCGGACAAGCTTGGCCCTGTCATGAAGAAGATTTGGGCCCACCCAACTACTCTGAAGAACCTCAAGCCCTACAAGTTCGACATGTGGCTCTTCGATGGCAAGAAACTTGCTTGGGCTCCTGTTCTCATTGACCGTGGTGAAATGCGGTTCACTGTCGATCTTGACGAAGGCAAACGCGCCGCTGGTGCCAAGCCCCGAGAAGGCGGCAGCTTCTACCTCACCATTCGAAAGACCACCGAGGTCCAGGTGTCTGCTTTGCAAGGATATCTGGCGCACAAGATCTCTTTCAACAACAGTGTTCAAGAGGCACTGAACTTTCTTGATCACCTTGTGCGACAGTATCCATCCAAGAACCTCTTGGCAATCAAGAGAAACTTCTACCGATTAGGCCAGGCCGGAGTTCCTCTGGAGGATGGCGCTGTAGTTGAAGTTCACAAGGGAACATACGCTTCTATTCGTATGTCCGATAACCTCAAGCAGCGTGGCGTCGGTCTTGGCTACAACATCGATGTGGCCAACACTTGCTTCTGGACTGGAAACCAGCCCATGGACAAGATGATTTGCAACTTCCTCGCTACCCTTGAGGGGAAGTTCCGTGGTCAAACTCCTGCGACCATCGGAGAGCTCCTCAAACCTGTCCGAGACAGAAAGAGTGGACGTTGGGCATCATCGGACGCATTCAAGCAGCTCCGAAAAATGCGTCGCCTCAAGTTCAAGGTCAAGCACAGGGGTCGCAAGAACGAGGACAAACTCTACTCGATTCAAGACTTCACTTTTGACGAGAAGTTTGGTGAAGCTGGTGCCACTGCCCGCACTTTCACTTTCGAGAAGGATGGAAAGCAGGTCTCAGTCTTCGACTTCTACAAGAAGGAGCATGGGGTCACCCTGAGATTGTCCCATCTACCACTCATCGATGCTGGAAAAGGTGGCAAGATCCCGATCGAGCTTGCCTTTGTTGAGCCCATGCAACGATATCCTTTCAAGCTGAACCCTGAGCAGACAGCTGCAATGATAAAGATTGCTGTCACTCGTCCTGATGTGCGCAAGGGAGATATTCAGAGAGGAGCAGCTGCTCTCCAGATCGGCCAAGATCCATACTTGAAAGAGTACGGTGTTAACTTCGAGCCTTCTTTTGCGAAGACCGAAGCCCGCACTCTACCCCCTCCTATCGTCAAGTTCGGTCAAGGTACAGCCAACCCCCAGTTCGCCGGCCGTTGGGACTTGCGAGGCAAGAAGTTCTGGAAGCAGAACACTGCACCTCTCATGAACTGGGGGTTCATTGCCCTTGAACAACCAGTCCAGCTGCCCGCTCTTCAGGCTTTTGCGACCAGCTTCAAGACTGCCTTTTTGGGCCACGGTGGTAAAGTATTGGGCGATCCTTTACTTCTGAACACCCCTGGAAACCTCCGATTTGATGCTGCCGGTGCTATCGAGTGGGCTCACAACGAGATCACCAAGAAGAAGGGCTACACTCAGCTCTTGTTCGTTGTCGTCTCCAAGAAGAACAGCGGCACTTATGAGCGTCTGAAGAAGTCGGCTGATATCAGATTCGGTATCCTCACTCAGGTTGTCCTCTCAAAACATGTTGCTTCGAATAATGGTCAATACCACTCCAACGTCTGCATGAAGGTGAACGCGAAGCTTGGAGGTGCGACTGCTTGTACCCCTCCCCTGTGGAAGTCGCCCACCTTCTTCCCTGACAATCGCCCAACTATGATCGTTGGTGTTGACGTCTCTCACGCTGCCCCCGGAGGTGTCACTCCTTCTACGGCTTCAATGACCATGTCTGTAGACAAGGACGCGACTCGATACGCTGCTATCGCTGAGACGAACGGATATCGGGTAGAGATGCTCACGCCCTCCAACATTCGCTTCATGTTTGGAGAGCTCATCCCTCAGTGGAAACACAACCACCCGGGGCTTGTACCTCAACACCTGATCTATTTCCGAGACGGTGTTGGTGAGGGACAGTTTGCCTACGTGCTGGACCAGGAAGTTGAGGAGATCAAAAAGTATCTTGGCAGCATTCTTCCCCCTGGTAGAATGCCAAAGTTCACTGTAATTGTGGCCACAAAGCGCCACCACATTCGTTTCTTCCCTCAAAAAGGAGACAGGTTCAAGAACCCGCTGCCTGGTACTCTTGTTGAAAAAGAAGTCACTCACCCCTTCATGTTTGACTTCTACCTGAGCTCTCATGTCGCCATTCAAGGAACAGCTCGACCCGTGCACTACCATGTGATCCTTGACGAGATGAAGATGCCTGTTAACGATCTGCAAAAGATGATCTACCAGCAGTGCTACTCGTATGCCCGATCGACTACCCCAGTTTCTCTACACCCTGCAGTGTACTATGCGCATCTCGCTAGTAACCGAGCCCGCGCTCACGAGAACATTGCTTCCAGCGAAGGCTTCCGAATTGGTCCCAAGGGTCACGAGATTGCCCGAGAAAAGCAAGCTCGTGGTATCTCAACTGGTGCTCCTAACAGGTCCGCCGAGGCACCTGTCTTGCTCCGCTTGGGAGGCCAAACCAACAACCCGCCTGGTGAAGGCGAGCAGCGACAGCGAGACTTTTTCCGCAGCACTATGTGGTACATCTAATCGGCTGGTTCTGGTTGATGTGTACCATAGACAGAGAGTCTGCGGTTACACGGTAATGGTGCTGGTGACGAGATGATGATGAAGAGGTGATCGCTAGGGAGGAGGGAAGGGCATGGACAATGCGAGCGATCAATTCATAAAATCAGCGGATGCAACCTGAGATTGCAGAAACATACAACTAAAAGGAGCGACCGGTTTGGCGGGAGTGGCGGTGGAGGTTGATTTTACTAGTTCTACAAAATAGGTCTTGATCAATTTAATTGATATGATCTGCTAATTGATGACTTTGACCCGTGTGAAGTGTGCTGGGAGAGAATTGTAGTATGGGAATGAGCTGGATTGTGAGGACTTTGCAATGGTGCTGCATCTTGTCCAAGCACATTGAACAAAGATCTTGATGATAACATTATGATAGAACCTGCCTCCTCCAAGCTTATCATTAGGTAAATCAAGAGAGGTATGCCAAATTTTCGACTTGTTGTCTGTATGCTAGATGTGGTGGGATGCATAGAGTGAAAGACAGAAAATTAACCAGGTCATAAATATCTGAGACATAACGTTTGCGGCAGAGGCAAATCTTTGAGGCGACGCCGGTAGCAGCCACTAAATTGCCACGAGGCTACGAAACCGTTCCGGAGATGATTTGGAGCCTTAGAACGGAAATACTAGGGGGCTCGAAAAATAATAGCGTTGTGAGAATGGCGTCTAACGGACGATCTATCGGTTGGACTTTTATTGCAAAGCAAAACCATGTTTAACTACTGTGACGGAATATTATCATTCATGTATACCTAGTTTCGTGCATAGCTTGGTATCTGTTGAAAGCACTGCTAGAATGATAGAGTTTGCCCAAGACCCCGTCTCTTCTCTATTGAAAGGACTCATGATGGTCTATCTCTTCTTCAACGATTTAATTCGATAGATGTAGGGTATTTCGTGAGTCATTAGAGTACAAATTAATGTTGTCGAAAACGTAACACTGTGTCAGGATTTAAGACAATTCATCCCTGATGACCTTTCTTTGTTAGTATTTGCCTTTTGTGCCTAGACATAGATCATCGTATCACACTCTCTATAGGTGTCTCGGGTTCCTTGTAAAAGCACGGAAACGGCCGCCAAGTACCAGGAACGGTGCTAGGTCTGTTCAATTAGAGGGTCTATCGATGATGGTTTCGGAGGCTTGTCTTAGATGGACTGCTTGGATAAAAGACCCTTTTCTACACCTGATTAGCCAAGAGAACGACACTCACAACCAGGATCAAAGCCGAGAACATTCAACAAGAGATAAATAGTCATTCTCCTCTCCTCTTCTATTTCTGTTTAAGTTACATCTTTCATTCGTTCATTCATTCAGTCACTCACTCATTTTTTGTGCATCACTAAGTCATTCTTTACTCTTCTTTGTATCAACATGGTTCGATCACTCTTTTTTGCCAGCATCTTTGCTGCTGGAATCTATGCTCAATCGACTGCCGACCCTGCTTTGACAAAGGATGGAGCGTTTCAACATGTTGGATGTGTTGCTATACGGCCTGGAACCTTTCCTCGCCAGTTCAACCTTGGCCAAACAGGCTGTGCTTCGTCGTGCTCGTCGAACGGCAACATCATCGGATTTCGCGGCAACAGCTGTGTCTGTGACCGTCTTGATCTCTCACCGAGCCCTATCACCTACCGGGTCGTAAAAGTCGACAATGCCCTTTGCAATCAATGGTGTGATCCAGCCGACAAGTCCAAGGGGACATGTGGAGGCGCCAGCATCCGAGGATGGCCCATTTATGATCTTTACAAGAGACGCAATGCCCAGATACTCTACGAGTCTTTCCCGAATGCTACCCCTACCCCTGGGACCGGGCCTGTCCAGACCCTTATGCCCGTCCCCAACCCCAACCCCAACCC
>JAAGWQ010000323.1:0-24108 GCA_013396295.1 Fusarium heterosporum
AGGGTCTACGTAGACCCTCAGATTGGGGCTATGTATGGCTAAGCAAGAATGTTTGCTACGGAAAGGATCGAAGTTCGACGAGCACATACCTTAAATATCTTCCGAGGTGTCGGCGGCCAATTTATACCTCTTCGAGGCAAACAGCGCGATTGGTAGAAAGGCGGCGGGGCAAACTGCCAGGCCCTCAAATGTGTCCTTATCCTGCTAGGTTATTTGGCTCGATATAGAATACTGTATATGATAAGTCAGAGCTCATAGTGGCACTGTAAAAGTCACTGTGTTGGCCTAAGTGAACAGTCTCATGAGTTGATTCGAAGCTTCCACATTTACACTGCAAGATTCTAGGGTTAGTTATCAGACGAGATAAGTGGACAAACTCCTTTTGTGTTACTGGCGCAGATGAATTCAAGCAGTGTATACCGTTGACGTCATACATAACATGTGATCAGAGGACAAATTCCAACCCATGAGTCTCCATGATATCTATCCAATGCACAAGACCCAAGGCATCGCTATGAGCTGGAATCTTAGTCAAAGGCTGTACCAAGCCTTTACAATCCCACACCCTGTCTAAGATCATCTTAATACGCCTTACACCATCAAGATTTATTGTATCCTCAAGGTACATCATGCGCCCTTGAACAAATTTGCGCCAGAAGTCCAACGAACCATATCCTTGTCGCGGGGCTCTCGAGCCGAATAGCTCATGTGAGAGTGCGCTCCCTGCGATAAGAAAAAATGTTGGATGCAAACACTTTGTATTCGAGTCTTTGGGTATTGAATGCAGAATATTGAATATACCCAGACAAAGGGCGCGGCAGACATCAAAGATGGTAAATTCCTCGTCAACTGCCGTGCCGCTCCGCCCTACTCCATCTGTAGCCAAGAGAATTCCCAGGTCAAGTCCTATACTGGAGATTGATCCGGAGGCTCTGTAAAGCTCCAGCAGTGCTGAGAGTCTACAGCACTGGGCGATCAGCTTCAGATGGGCGATTATGGTCTGATTATCCTGTGTAGCCTCAAATGGAGAGATGTCTGGAGCGGTATAGGTTATGATTTGATCTTCGAGAGTCACCGCTTGTTGATAGAGGATTTGGATCTGCAGCTCCGCGGTGCCGTCCCTTGAGTGCGAATACTGCCTTTTCCGGAGTAATATTCGTCTTTTGCGCACAAGACAGCCAACCTTTGCTAACAGAACCCATAAGGTAGAGCTAACGCCAGTCCAAGGGTTTACATAGTTGGCTTCAACTGGTAGTGAGACACAAGCCGTGTGTAGAGTGTCCAGCTTGTCTATGTCCTGGTCGATGACGAATGATGCTGTTGATTCCCAGTAGGCTTGGAGGCCTAGGTAGAAACTCAACTTGGGCCACTGAGATGGTGTGAGTTCGTTTGACGTACTGTATATATATCGCTGAAACAAAGCTCTGGAGCCCTGTATATGTTCCAGGCCGAGGCCGGAGGTGCCATGCCATGAAGTCGACATACCGAGCATGATAACCCCAAGAAGGGTCTGCTCGACTGTCTGCCTCGTCACTGTAGTCGTCTGGGCTTTCGTAACAATTTCGCTCAGTTGCTCTCGCAGAGCAGACAATGTCTCCGAGAGGTACTCAGCGCTATCCAGAGACCATTGGGGGTCAACTTGGCGGAGGTGGGCAGCAGACATGCTCAAAATACAGAAGTAGACGAGTTTTGATGAGGACATAAGATTATGCGTTATTGAACGGAGAGGATCTCCTGATATATCGCAACAGGAGTTGATGGCACACACAGAGCGAAAGTAGTGCCAAAGAAGAACCGTCTGCCTGTCGGGAATTGATGTAAGAGACTGGGTGAAAGATAGTGATGTCGTTCTCGACACTGTTGTAAAGTTGTTTGCTGAGGGTTCTCCACCCGGGAAGGCGTTGTCCATACCGCAGCTGAAGGTCCGTTGGAATAAAGGGTATCGCACGTTATGAGTTTGTATCGAACTGCAGGATAGATGATGTATGTTTTGGCCCGCATCGCATTCTATTGAATTGACAGGAGAACCAAAGGGTAGGTCCTTGGACTTGATGATGGCGGAAACTTCTTTGCTACATTTCCTGGGACCATCAAACTCCTTCCATCCGAGGACTGCTGGGTATCTGGGACAGGTAAAACCCCTAACTGAACAGTTCCGACATGCAGGTTTGGATTGGTCGCACTTGATACGTCGCTCCTTGCACTTGGCACAACCCGCTACCATGAGACTGTCAGCGAGGGAGAAGGCAGTGGAATTAATGACGGATATCGGTACCTCTAGAGTTCTGCCGTATGACCGGCTGAAAGTCTTTGGGCATTGCTTACAGCATTTGCCTGGATTAACAATGGGGTCGATCGCACTAGTCTCGTAATGGAGATATATCCTCTCAACAAAAATCACCGTGATCAAAACAAGTTGTTGAAAGATGATGCCATTGATTGTATTGAGGATGAAAAACACGGGGATTGATGAAGAGAGAATTCTTAAGCGAGAACTTGACCGTCTCGATATCCTCAGCGTGGGTCCAAAGCTTGGTTCTCGACCAATCGAGCCAAATAGTCGTATTGGGTTTAGTGTATTCCATGTCATGGAGGTATACGCTGCGTAATGTTGAAGGCATCATTGCCACCAAACCCCACTAACGCTTGTCTATGAGACGAGCAACACCTTGACATTGTCTGGTGGGCTCTAGGAGTGGACTTAGGCTACCACCCACGTCATGTATTCTGATTAGAAATGTGCCCATGGAATCAAACTGGGTTGGGCATCGTATTGTGAGACAGTCAGACTTACCAAAACTTGGGAGTATAGGCTATGTACTAGGTAACAGCACGTTAACAAAACTTAACCTAACAGCTGTCAGTATGACTCCTTTATCTTGGTATGTTTCATCCGCATTATTGGCGATTGAGAAACGCAATACTTCGTTCCAGCCCAGTACAACACACAACACCCTGTTATATCCGTCAATATAGCCCTAGTACAACTAGTTATCCGCTTGGAAACACCAACTGTCATAAACTACCCTTGCTCAACTGGCCCACCCTTGATTCGAGCTAACAGGCAGTGGTAATCTTGCAAAAAGATTATTTAAGTTCTCTTATTCTGGTATTTTCTTATATCCCTACACATTCAGTGGCCAGTATTTGACAGACAATAACACAATTATCCTTACCTCTATCACCGTCGCAGCGACTTCCCAGCAACACATCACTAACACCGACTATGTTGTCAAGAGAATGTCACCTGAGAGATCTCGCTCAAGTCGACAATGTTTTACCAAACGACAACCCTTCTCCAGATCCCCAGAATATTACCGAATTTACACCCGCAGCCAACGAGTCCCTGCAAGCACGAATCGAGCGCCTGAGCCGCGAGCGTCCCCCGATCTTTACAAGCCGCTGGAGCGAGATAGTCTTTATCTTCAGCATCTCCATGTCCCAATTTCTGACAGAATACTTCGTCTCAGGCTTTACCGTTATCCTCCCAACTTTGACCACGGAGCTCGATATCCCTCAAGCAGCCATGGTGTGGCCAGCCACTGCCTTCTCCCTCGTTATCGCTAGCACCTTGCTCGTCTTTGGACGTCTGGGTGATATGTGGGGAGGATATCCAGTCTTCATGTGGGGTCTTGCCTGGCTTCTTATCTGGAGTATAATAACCGGCTTCAGCATCAATCCGCTGATGCTCGACTGCTGCCGGGCTTTGCAAGGACTAGGAGCTGCGGCAATCTTGCCCACCGGAGTCATGCTCATTGGGTCGTTGTATCGTCCAGGGCCACGAAAGAATCTAGTCTTTGCAGTATACGGCACTTCAGCCGTGTTTGGCTTTTTTGGTGGCATTCTAATGGCAGGGATTGTGGGTCAGTTCACCCGCTGGGGCTTTTACTTCTGGATCGGCGCCATTCTGGCGGCGATTACCATGATGACCTCAGTCTTTTCCATCCCCTGCCCCCATACAAACGACCATTCTTCAAGCAAAACCAAAATGGACTACCCTGGCGCCATCACGATCGTCTGTGGCCTCATCCTAGTCGTGTCTTCCATCTTACAATCAGCACATGCCGCTGCAGGTTGGCGAACGCCATATATTCCAGTCTGTCTCGGACTTGGTGTCTCATCACTCTTTGCTGCCGGCTATATCGAAACACGCGTCTCAGCTCAGCCTCTCTTGCCCGCTTCAATCTTCACGACTCCTTGCATGAGCCCTCTCCTACTAGCCCTCTTCCTACTTTATGGCACCTGGGGCATCTTTTCTGTATATGGTACACTCTATTTCCAAAATATTATGTCTGCCAGCCCGTTGCAGGTGGTAGCATGGTATGTGCCTCTCGGTCTTGCAGGCCTCGTTATTAGTATCATTGAAGGCTACATCTTGCACCTAGTTCCTGGTCGTGTGCTGTTGATCATTTCCGGCCTAGGCGCACTGGGTTCACAGCTCCTCATAGCTCTAATTCCTATTGGAGGGAGTTACTGGGCATGGGTCTTCCCCGCAGTCATCTTCAGTACCGTGGGAATCGACCTATCCACGATCTTAATGACAGTTTTTGTTACCACGACATTTCCTACAGCGCAGCAGGGGCTGGCTGGGAGTGTTATCAATTCTGTACTGCAGCTGGGTGTAGCTTTCATCCTTGGTTTGACAGACATCATTCAATCGGCTACGGAAGACGAAGCAGGATTGGGGAAGAGCTATAAGAATACGTTCTGGTTTGGGGTGGGTGCTGCAGCTGCGAGTTTGGTAATTCTGGCAATATGGGGGAAAGTGCCTAAGGCCAGTAGTGATTTAACTTCGGATGAGAAGGCTGAGCTGCTAGATGAGGTAATATCTATCAATAGGAGGTCTTGTCTGGTTCAGAGTCAGTAGCTATTTATCAAGACAATTAATAGGGACACATAAAATGTTTATTATAGATATATAACGTATCCTAGCATTTAGCTACAAATGCTAGCGATTTTGATTATAAATATATAATTTAAAAAAAAGTAGCGATTACCCTTTTTTTTTTTTTTTTAATGAATTCGGAATCGATCGTCTTAATCAGCCAAGGGACCAGCGCTAGGTTTTCCAACCCTTGCGACCTGTAGGTGCACGTCTTAATTTCGGGCCCGCTAAGACCGTAAAAGACAGCCAAGCCAGATGGTGTCTCGGAAGGGTGGGGGAGGGCAGGCTCCAGTCCAAGTGGGCGAGCCTGGATTTAGGGCGCCACGGTCGATGGTTGGCAACCTTTACGCATGTCTTATAAGCAGTGAGCAATGTGCATGATTAATCTGCACGATTAGAATGATCTGTGGAAGTAATTATGTGTAAATCCAAAGTTGCACTGGTTACGGCTGCCAGCAGCGGTCTCGGCGCCACCATTGCTCGCACGCTAGCCGTCGACCTAGGCATGAATGTCATAATCAACTTTAGCAGCAATATATCTCGGGCACAAGATTTGGTCAAAAGAGTACAGGCAGAATGTGATGCAAGATATACAGAGTCCCGCATCTCGATACAAGTTATACAAGCAGATACGTGCGACAAGAGGCAGATAAAATCGCTCGTCGACGAGGCAGCATCGAGGTTTGGAGGTCGCCTGGACGTTGTCATTTCTAATGTTGGATGGACCCAGATGCGCCAGTTCTCGGATTTGGACAACAACGTCGACGAGGACGACTGGGATCGCTGCTACACGGCCAATGTCAAGAGTCACTTGTGGCTCTTCCACGCAGCCAAACAGTACCTTGAGGAAAGCAACAAGCGAGAAGCTGGAGGTGCCGTGTTTGTGAGCACGGCTAGTCTCGCTGGTGTGATACCTAGCGGAAGCAGTATAGTATCTCATCCCTGATCTCGTGGAAGTCACCTCATTCACTTACAATTACCCACGTAGCCATACGCAGTCACAAAAGCTGCCCAGATCCACCTCGGCAAGTGTCTTGCCACCATAGCAGCCCCATTGATCAGAGTGAACACCATCTCTCCGGGTATTCTGCTCACGGTAAGCAAGCATCTTTGCCATCTTGATCGCCATCATCTCATTCTCAACCAGGAATGGGGCCTTTCTTTCCCCGCAGAGAGACTTGAGACTGCTCGCAATAAAAACAAGTTGGGTCGATTTGCCACGGTTGAGGACGTTGCAGAGCAAGTCAGAACCTTTGTCGTGTCAAAATCGGTAACTGGACAGAATGGGATCATTGATGCAGGGTTTGGAATTTGAAAAAGAAGTTTGTCTATGTTGGGGTAGAGCTTTGAGTTTAAATGAGTCGAGGAAATACTTCATACATCGTTCAGTACCTCAACTCGACCACACTTCCACTCTTGAATCCGTTTTATGAATCTCTACTTGAATATCCGAAAGTGAGTGGGCATCTATGAGCTCTGTGTGCTCGATGAAGTCACTACCTAACGAGTTGGGTCGGCTTGTAACCCCATAGGCCGGATGAGCCGCTGAGGAATCAGAAGAGTAACAGTTTCGATTGAATGGAATGTATGATAGATGATGCAACTCTGCCGAGTTCGTGGTATGCTTTTCTTTCAAAGTGTTAAGACTGCTAGTCGATGTTAAGTACAGGATCTGGGAATTACAGCAAAGAAATTGATAAGTTTATTTCGAGTACATTCATGAGACTCTGCTTCTCTCCCACTCAGCATACAATGCATGAACCTCTTGTAGTGATCAATGTACACCCTTGCTAGCAGTCGCCAGATCTGCCGCAATTTTGACCTAGAATATGATTACATCTCTGGCTTGTAGCGTGATAAGCTAAGATACCACTTTTGACTATCAGTTCTCTCATTAAATTTTACATCGGTCGAATATAAGACACTCCAGCTCGCGTCCTCACAGTGGCTGTACCTACTTTAGCTGCCCACATTTCCGAACCCCCCCCCCCTCAGAGCCGATGCGCCTATTGAAGCCGAACACGGTCGAAGCTAGCTCGTGTTTCGCAACATCAAGATGGCTGGAGTTCTCGTTTTTAGCGTGAGTGGGTAGAGAACAAAAGTATTGTCTGCATTGAACACGATACAGAGGCGAATATATTATAGTTGCCTGTCTTTCTGTGGAGGTGGAACCGGGAACATCCAGATTCACCTTACGCTTTTATACTTGGCAATTATAACCCACAACTAAACATCTAAATCATCATGGCCCGAACATATCTTAAAAGACCTGCTGGCTCTGACTCGGCAGAAAAAGTCACCAATGGATCGACGCCTGATGTAGCTGGTATAGTCAAAGGAGTGATTGACAGTATCCACAAAGAAGGTGATGGCGCTGTACGCCGATACAGCGAGCAGTTTGATAAATGGTCGCCTTCTAGCTTCAAGCTTTCCCAAACGGATATTGATCAAGTTATGGAGAAAGTCCCGGAGCAGGTCATCCAAGATATCAAAACTGTTCAGTCAAATGTTCGAAAGTTTGCCGAGGCCCAGCTGAACTCAATCAAAGAGTTTGAATTGGAGATGGCACCAGGGGTCTTTCTTGGCCAGAAGAACAACCCTGTTGATTCAGTCTGCGCGTAAGTACCTGAGCCCTCGTACAAAAAGGCGTGCGTCCATACTAACGACGACCCTAGATATATTCCTGGAGGAAGGTATCCCTTGCTGGCTTCGGCACACATGACCGTTGTGACTGCCAAGGTAGCAGGCGTGAGAAACGTGGTGGCCTGCACGCCCCCTGCTTCTGGCAAGATCCCTCTGGCAACAGTTGCTGCCATGCATCTTGCAGGAGCAGACCAAATCTTCGTACTCGGTGGCATCCAGGCTATTGCAGCAATGGCTACTGGGACGGAAACTATTCCTAAGGTAGACTTCATCGCTGGCCCTGGAAACGCGTTTGTTGCGGAGGCGAAAAGGCAGCTATTTGGGCAGATTGGAATCGATCTATTTGCTGGTCCGACAGAAGTCTTGATTGTAGCGGATGAGACGGCCGATGCTTACACGGTCGCCACCGACCTCCTGTCTCAGGCTGAGCATGGGCCAGATACTGCCGCCGTCTTGATTTCTACCTCAACCGAGGTAGCCAAGCAAGCCATCCAGTACTGCGACGAGCAGTTGACTACTCTGAAGACGGCAGCGGTAGCTAGTGTCTCTTGGCGCGACTTTGGGGAGGTTATCCTAGCCGACACAATCGACGAGGCTTACCAGATCGCGGACGAGTTTGCCTCTGAGCACGTCCAGATTCTCACTTCTAATCCCAGGGAAGCCCTCACAAAGATGCAACATTACGGAGCTCTGTTCCTGGGTCCCATGACGTGCGTTTCGTTTGGTGACAAGGTAAGAAGCGGCGAGGCTCGCTTGTAGAATATGCTGACAATTATGTCCACAGTGCATCGGGACCAATCACGTGCTGCCTACAAAACACGCGGCAAGGTACACCGGCGGCTTGTGGGTAGGAAAGTTCCTTCGCACCGTCACTTATCAGGAAGTCACATCTGCCAAAGAGAGTGGCAAGCTAGGCCAACTTTGTGGAAGAGCTGCCAGGGTAGAACTCTTTGAGGGTCATGCAAGGTCAGGAGATATCCGCGCCCATCTGTACCTAGAGGATGAGTTTGATTGGATAAAGCCCTAATCGAAAGGTAACAGTGTGGATGCGAGTGAGGTAGATCTAGAAATCGGTTTAATAAGATCTAGTTGTCTCTATCAACAACACCTAAGTCATAGACCATGTTAAAAACGAAGAGTGAAATAAAATAGAATTTTCGTTCGAATATTGCATCAAATCTTCATAGTTATTAACCAACTTCTGAAATGTATAGAGAACTTGGCTACTCTCACGTGTGTTTAGAGCCTGTACTTTAGCCTGGACCAACATATAAAGATTCCAGTGCTATCAGGTCCAACATACTAGTAAAATTAATACGTTTTCCATGTAGATCAAGCTTCTTTTATGATTTACATATTATAATCTAGCGTAAACATTCTACTTTTACCTCGAACCATGTCTTAATTCATCGACTCGTGGTGATATCGTGGCGTTAATAAAAAGACTTTGGTTTATCTCACATCACATAATCCTTTATTTAGAGAAGTTGCTTGTAGAGATGCTCTTAATGTGCTGGATTAACCCACTGTACATATTAACCCGGGCGATTTTATTAACTTGGCGAAACTAGAAATTTATTTGTTAATTCGAATCGGACCGTGAGGTCTTAGCCCACTAGTTTGGCTTGAACCTTTATTACACCATAAATGAGCTGTTTCTGGTGTTCTCGCTCCATTGCAAACTAAAGATCTAATAAAAGAAAAGTGAATATGTTGCCCGCACTAAGAAGTGGGAGGTGGGTAGTTGCGCCCTGTAAGTTAGTGGCCTGTATTGGAATCATCCATTGTGCTAAAGTCGAGGGCACTACCCCAGCGCAGTGACCTAGTACAGTGGTCTAAATCAGTGACAACATCTTGTTCCCTCGGGACCATCTTATATTCTCCACCTCGGGAATCGGCTCGGGCGACCAAGACTGGCCAGTCTCGGCAATAGATTTCTAATATACGTGGGATAAATTAGACTTATCGCTGGATACCTTCCAAGCCCCGTGGTAAAACAAATTGCATTTCTTTCTTGACTCATTTGTATGGCAGATTTCGCATTCATTCACTACCAAGATGTCTAACACGGAAACGGCGAATAACACACGCAAGGATCTGCGGCCAATTAAGCGATTCATCACTACACACACGTCCCAGGGCAAGCCAACCTTTTCAGACGCCTTATCCGAAGATGCTCCCTTCCAAACCCTTCCGGACAATGTCGATTTCGCTCTCTGCTATGCCACGGATCAATTTCCTGTCGTTCTGGGCGATGATGCAGACATTGATAAATATCGAGGCTATACTGAAAACCTGCCTGGCATCACCATCCCCATGGGCACTGTCCTCAGAGTAGTCGACATGCCTCCCGGTGCATTGTCTCCCATGCATCGTACCATCAGCTTAGACTACGGCGTGGTCCTGGAAGGAGAGATTGACTTGATCCTGGACTCTGGGGAGAAACGCACGATGAAGCAAGGAGATATTTCTATCCAGCGAGGTACCAATCATGCGTGGAAGAATAGAAGTGAGACTTCATGGGCGAGAATGCTCTATGTTTTGCAGCCTGCTGGACGTCTGGTGGTAGGCGGTCAAGAGCTACATGACAATTCGAATCATACCATTCCTGGGTACGATAAGGAGGAAGCGGTGAGGCCTTAGACAAGCTTGGTAGCATGGGAAGGATGAATACAATTAAATCATTTGTCTGTAGAAGCTTTTGTAAGCGTAGAGCGAAAGCTGACCGATATATTCAGGACTCTCACTTTGTTGTACAAACAAGATTATGCTGTACAACTCAGAACACCGGGATGTTTGCACTGCTCGCGTTATTTGACAAGTGCATTTTTCAAAGTCTGCTATCACAAGAAGACTACATGAACTATGTATGATCTTATAACTTCCATGTAACACTCTTTGTTTGCACCTACTCGCTTGAACCGTAGAACACGATGAACCTCCCCCAATCGCGGGACTTGGTTCCGTCATGGTCTAGAGCATCCTCATCATCCACCGTCATGCTGTTAATGTGAACTGCGCTGGGCTGGATATTCTTTGCTATATGCATAGCGCGACCCAGGTACCTGGTGAAAATTACCGAATTGAGGTCCATACTCTGTACCATCGTCCATAAGTGGTGGCGATGGCTTGATTGGACACGTCCTTTGTCGAAGATTGTGGGATTGAAAATGGGGATAGAGAGACTTACAGTGTGCTTCTTCCTCCGTGGCTATTACCATGAGGCTGACCGAAGGACCAAAAGACCCTGTCTTGTAAACATATATTTCAGCAATTACTTTGTACAAATCGCCGGCATCATTCTCTTCATCTCTTTCTTAATGTTAAGATCCCCAGACAGGGGAATGACCTGTTTATCGGCAGCATCCTGCAGCAGGCGTTGGTTCCTGGCTACTGATTAGCGCATGATCAATACTGGAAGATTCTGGCTCTGAGATAGGAATGAACGAGAAGCTTGCAGAAACCTTCGTCTAAAAGCTTTAGAGACATCCTGGTATATGAGGATCTTTTCGGTGGTCTTGCTTATCTGGTCCGAGAAGAGGAATGGCCCTTGGCGCACTCTGCCGCTGCCAGGTCGAGACCACCATCATTCCAGACAACCGCAACACCCTTTCCCCATTAACCAACTCCTCTCCCTGCGCCTCCAATTTCGCAGCCACTCGCAAAAATATATCTCGCTCCTGGTCGAGAGTAGAGCGACCCCATGCAATAGCCGCGTTAGCTACTGCAGTTGTGGCTCCCTTAACTTCGGAAGTGGTCATCAACCCACACTTTGAATAGGCTGTTCCGACTCGGGAGACGTGGCGTATAGACCTCGTCAGCGATCGGGTACTCTCCATTTATGACGAAAGGAACAATGTAGCCTGCCATGTTGAGCTACTGTGCGGGATGTAAAAATGGCACAGATGGGCTGCATGGATAGCTGACAATAACAATATACATGCAAAACAGATACCTCGCACGGGTATGAAGCCTTCAAAATTGCATATTTTATTGCAATGTTAAACTGTTATGCTACGATAAACACGGGCCAAAGAAATACAAGTCTTCCTATAATTGCTGTTTTGTATAAGGGATTTATTAGATATAAGCGATATAATAACATGAGTTTTGATACGTGGTTTAGAAAATGTTCAATATTTTAAATAATGGTCCTGATATCCAAAATGTTCAGTGGAAAAAGCATTCTAACTTAAGCGGTATGACACTTAACTCTTTGCAGAGCGAATGTAGAGGGATGTTAAGAATTGGTATAAATAAGTGGACTCTAGCTAGTACAGATAACGTATAGCAAAAACGACTGTGACTACTATAGCAAGATCCGACAAAGATACTCTATATTAAGCATAAACGAGAGCCGTAATCCTGGGACTAGTGTTCGCAACCAAGACCATGGCGAAATATATCGTCTCGCCATCTCCCGCCAGTGATTGTCCAGACCCTGTGAGCAACCTGTGATAGGTCAATGAGTATACTACCAGACTGGATTAGGTAATGTGAACATACGGTGAATCGTGTTATTTGATATTGATCATTGAAGCCTGGAGCTTGTTCTTAATCCTTATATTAGAACATACGGTGATGATACAAATGCCAAAGAACATGGTTGTAATGAAGCCTTCTTCAACCCTGCTATTATACACTATCCTTTCTGCTGGGTCCAGCGCGTAGTTGATGGGTCGCTGTGGAGGCACTCGACGATGGTCCGTTGGCCAGCTACTTGGATTCTGGTTGACTGATAGTGATGGAGTACTAGAGTATGTATCACTCTGAGCCAGAGATGTGTTTTCACGAGTTGAGGTTGAATGAATATCGTAATCAGTTAATACCGTACTTAGAATACGGTTGGGAGTCTCGATCTTTGTGGTTGGCATGGTGAGATACACGGCAATTGCAACAATAAACACTCGGTGGATTGGGTAGTAAGAGTGTCGAATAGTATTGAGCCAAGATTTGAATCGTACAATTTAATCAAGGAGACAATCCCCCCCCAAAATAACCATGGTTAAACACAGCCAAATCAAGTGGCGTAAGTTCGGTCGGACAAGTGGACAACACATTCATCGGCTTGTGGAGCCGCACTAACCACCTCTCCACTGACTAATAACCCTTAATAATTACCTGATCAGTGGTAAACGACTGATTCTGAGTAGGCTGTATACCAAGAACGATAGCCCTGACCCAACCAGGCCTTGCAACAACAGATATGCCGTCCCAAACTGGAGACGCCGCCATCAACAGGCTCCAGGATACAGTCGCCGACGGGCGAGTGGCAAACGCCTTCTACCGCCAGCAGCAGCTCAGAAAGATCCAAAAAGCATTGATTCAGACAAAAGACACTCTGATCGAGGCTCTAGTCAAGGATTCCCTTGTGATGAGAAATGAAGCTTTCACTGAGTTCTACTCCACCGTTTCAGCGGTCAAGTCTTATTTCGATCAGACTTCTCCGACAGAAAAGTTAGAAACCTAATACGCTGTGGCGCACAACCAAGATGCCCAGTTAGCCCGTCAGGGTGTTGGGATTGTAGTCGTCAAGCCGCAGTCCCATACTTCCTTGTTCTCCACCATGTCGCCCATCTGTGCCGCTTTAGCATCTGGCAATGCCGTTTTGCTTATATTAAGTTACTTGTTTCTGCTAGGAACATGTCCGTCCCACTGATTATTACGGCTCCTAGGCGAAACAGACAACCCGCCACCTACCACCAGTCATTACAAAGCTCCTCAAAGAGTCCCTAGATCCCCGGATTGTTGAGATTGCCTTGTCAGAGCCGGATAGACTTGGGGCTTCTCTTTCCGTGGATCAAGTCGCAGATGACCGCTTGCCAGATACGCTCAGCTGCCCACAGCAGGCTCACACCGTAGCAATCGTCGACCGCACAGGCCTTCTTCAAGATACGGCACGCTCCCTGTGGTTTGCTCGGACGGCCTTTGGCGGCGCCTCACTGTACGCTCCAGACATCATCGTTGTCAACAAGTTCATAAAGAACGACTTCCTGAAAGCTCTCCTGACGTGTTGTTTGGAAAACCACGACGCATACTCCTCGGACTCCAATGGCCACGTCTCGGTAGAACACAGTGTCACTTCCAAGCTGGTAGGGTTCAACGCAAAGCCCAATCCCGAATTCGAGTGGATTCATGACACGTATCTTATTCTTATTCTTATCCGAATGTTCCCAAAGGCGTGTCCGCCCACGACTGTTATTTCGATGAACTCATACTTCGATCCACACTATCATGTTCGAGTTGGACTTGCTTTGCGACCGTTGCGAGCCGAGAGTTATCTCTTGATCTGGTCTGGAGGTGCAGTTCATAACCTCTTCAGAAATGTCTGGGAACCCATGATTCGCTACGGTGATAACTTCGCACAGCCAACACCACCGGAGGCATGGGCACTCGAGTTCAGACAGAGCGTCGAAGACGCAATGTGCAGTGGAGGAGGCCCGCGTTTGCGCCGAGCCATCACGAGGTTGATGAAGCATCCTCTTTATCGGGACGCGCATGCGACAGATGACCATTTTATGCCTCTTTGTTTCGCAGCTGGAGCTATTGGGGCGAAGGAAGATGAAGGAGCGACTGGAGAGTTTGGTGCTGAGGATTGGGAACTGACTAATATGTGTAATAGCCAGTACACTATCGGGGGGTGGAAAGTACTGAAAGCTTGAGACGTAGTAATGCGATATCTCGGGATACGTGTGCCTGTCATGGGCTGACAGCTTGCACAGACTCTTGTGATGATACGCATGGCAGATGGAGTAGAAAAAGGGAGAACTCGTCACAAACATAGTATATACTGCTGGTCATTTGGAAGATGAGCAAAGACATCTGCGGGGCTGATTGGTTACAACTGCTTATATTCTATAGCTAGTAATCCTTGAATCATCTCCCCTTCAACCTCCATGCTTCGGAATTGAGGTGAGGACCTCGATAGTATATAACCAGCCAACTTTATTATTTTGGAGGAATCACCGGCAACATAATATAGTTAAGGAAACCAGGGCCAAAGCAGATATGGTTCATACCTTGAAATTTAGCAGGCGACCTAAATGACAGTGTTAGCTATCAAGATCACATTGGTCAGAGTTGCAGAGGCATCCTCACCTATCAATGTCGTCATCATGCTTGAAAATACCACAACCTTGCGTATCACCACTGGCCACCTCCAGCACCAGCTTGGCACCAGGCTCGAGCACCACGCTGGCCGGCCAAACCTCCACGTCAACCTTGTATTGCTCGCCGATGATGACAGGCTGTACGTCAGTGCTCAGATACTCTCTCCAAGGGAGATACTCCCGGTGCTTGAGGTGCGAGGTGTTGACCCGACGTAGACTGACTCTCAGCCACCCCTTGGTGAGAGGCACAGGGTCGCCAGCCGTCCCCGTGTAGTGGATCTCCTTGCCCTGTGTAGATATATGACGAACAGTAATAAAAAGGTCTATGTCCGAAGGGGTAGATTCGGCAGGGAGTGCACTGGCGCTCACGGTAAGGTGGACAACGATACTGCCGGTGATCTCTGTCTCCTTTTCGAACGGGTCTGTTGCAAATTGAACGAGCTGGGGGTTATCCAAGGATCCCAAGGCCTGGTAGGAAAGCTTGGCAGGTCGTCGACTAGCTGTTTTGGCAGACTCTGCATCTGGCGTAAGGGACTTCTGGGGTGTCAGATACCACTTGGTCCACTGCGTTCGAGCAATGGGCCACTCGCTTTCCGTGCGACGAGGAAATCTCTTTTCTGCCTCTTGATCGTTGACTCCAGCATCGCCCTTGCGCAAGACCATGTCAACAATTGGTACCTTGCCTAGAGTCCAACCGGCGTCGTCCTGTCCTTTCAAAAAGGCATCTAGAAACGAGCGCTGGATGTCGACCTCCTCCTTATAGTAAAAGGGGAGATCATGGCGGCCCGTGATGATCCGAAGCCATTTTTGCTGAGAGCCTGCGTGACAGAATCCTTCCATGTTGCCTCGTAGATGGAGCGAAATACCGCCCCAATTGGCAACAGATAGGAGCGGGACTTCAATATCGCTCATATCATATTCTTTAGAAGCATAATACTCTTCATTTCGGAATCGATATGTGCGATTATCGATAGTCTGATCTTGACGGTTCTGTGCTCGTTCCTCTGCGGACAGATTGCCTTCGAGGCTCTCTGGTGAGGACTTGGGCCGCTTCGGACCTTCAATACCGATCTTTGCATTCAGAGCAATCTCTTCATCCCCAGGTCTGCCATACTGGTTTGCCACCACTTGGCGATTCCACCAGAAACTGATAAAGTTATTAGAGAGAATCCCCCCGTGACGACAGCGGTCCCTATAATAGTCCGACATGCCTTCCCAAGGAACTATGGCAGTAAGGCCTTTCGGTTTACCAGCAGCCACACGCCACTGACTACCAGCATAATAACTGATCCCCAACAAGCCAACCTTTCCGTTCGACCAGGATTGTTCGGCGCACCATTCGATCACCTCGAAGAAGGCCTCGCTGGTGCTGCGGGACATCGTATCAAGGAATCCACGTGACTGGCCTATCCCTCGTTCGTCAGCTCGTACCACTGCATATCCTTTACTAGTCCAGAACCCTGGATCAGGTGTTTCCCAAGCAGAGTGGGCAGACTTATGCTCTGGGTTCACTTGGTCAAAGGCCTTGGAGTAGAAGCTGGTATCTTGTCAGTTCCTGCAAAATAAAGTGGAATCAGAGGGTTCCGGAGCTTGAGACTGTTACGATAGAGCTTACTCTTTGTAGGGTGCATCTTTGCCGTATGGCCCGTAAGTGACCAACACAGGGACTCTATCACTAGACTTTGGCCGAAAAACGTTACAGCGCACGAGGCCATCACTTAACGTGAGCTCGACGGTTGCATTCTCCTCGTACACGTATGGGAATGAATTAGAGTCTACACGGTGTAGATCATTGCGTACTGGGTTAGGCATATCGGCTGTGCTTGAGGTGATGAGTGAGCGCTGTGAAAGAAAGTAGCAGGTCTGTGCTCGTCATTCGTGACAATTCACAGTAGAAATGGTAGTCAGAACCATGCCCAAATAGAAGCTGCAAGTATGTACATGATTATTTTGGTATTACAAAGCATGCATATGCTATCGATCCATCCGACGTGAGGGGCGTCGAGCTAGGGTCCTTCGGCGTTCCCCCCTCCCTCCGCAGATAATTCCTCGGTAATGGGGGGCCGATGTGGAGGAGGGACGCCACTAGCTTTGGTTTCTGCTTCAGACGCTTGTTACCGCTCGGCCTAACTTGTCCAGAAGCTGCTGGAGGTTTTCTACCAAAGGGGGCAGAGTCTGGCAATGTGAGAAGTTGGCGCCCAAAATGCCTAGAACATGCTCCACAACCGCCTCTTGATCCATGAGCGAGATGGAAGTATCTGCCCCTTGGGAGACACATGGTTGGATAGCCGCTGCAGAAGGTGATCCTCTGTCAATGAACCTCTGCACATGAGGAGTGTCAGATCTGTTTAGACAGACCACTTCTTGATTACATATAGAACGACCCTTGCCTGTCCCGTTGACATGTGACACTACCGCGTAGGCCCACATGGCAAGGTTTGCTTGGTAAAGGGCAATAGTGTAGAACCCTCGCAGACGAGCCGGCTCGAAGCTTTCCGCCGCCTTTATAAGCTGGCCTGCATGCCAGATGGCTTTCCTTGCCTCTCGACTGTTGCTCCATTGTAAAAGTAGGGGCAGGGCACGGCGGGCATCGTTCTGATCTCCCTTGCCTGCGAACAGCTCGACCTCCCCGAAAGGCATGTGCAGATGCATGTTTACAAGCTCATACAGCATATGTGCCGGTCCATCCTGCCATGCCTCCTTTTCCTCTGGCATATTGACACGAATACGGTGCAGAATTTGCAGGATCTCTTGTTGTCTAAGAGTCAATGCCGGGTCCGAGTGGCTTGGCTTGTCCAAGACTGCAATGGTCTGAAGACATTGCCAAACCATTCCCCATACGCCGGAAAGTAGAATGAGTTGACAGAATTCAGCGTCGTAAGTGCTGTCGATATCTGCATGATCACGGAAATAGTCGACCAGACTGATCCTACTGTGCTGGTGCTGCTTACTCAAGTATAAAGTCTTCCACGTTTTGGCATCTGCAGCGAGCCACAGTTCCCTCGATACAGGTAACGGTGTTTTTAGCTCGGAGAAGGATATCAAGGGGCATGTTAACATGGAGATACTCACTTGAGTATCCATTATATATGAATGATAGACCATCCTGTTGTAACTTTCTTGCTCTATCCAGGCAAGCCATTTGTTGTGCAAAGACTCCCCAGTATCTTCTGGTATGGGACAGGCAGCCGGCTGACATGCCTTGCCAAATCTGCCACTACGCCGTAGCATATGTATTCTTGGTAAGCTGGACACGTGTAGCAAGGGAGAGAGATGGCGGGACGTACTGTAAAAGGCATCTGGCGCTGACTCTCGGCAATTTCCATTTTCCTCTTGATGCCACTCCATAAGCCCATCTCGATATCAAGGACAAAGGTTTGCAATGCCCACAGTGTTCTGGTTATCGAGTTGGCAGCATCAAACATGTTAGGTAGTGATATGCGTACCACCTCATGTAAGGCAAACCCGGGGGAATGTAAGATTTTAGAGTCGGCGAATGTCGTGCCTATACTAACGACGGATAGGAGAAACTCGGGACACTGCTGATAGGGTTCAAACGAAGGCCCGTGCAACCACGAGTCGATCTGAACGCGATGGTGGGAAAAGAAGCTCTCTATGAGCTTGGAGAGAATCTCCGGGCTTGGGAATGCTTTGATGATGGCAAATTTGCTTTGTGGTTTGCAAGTGTCGAGGGCTAGTAGCAGCATCTGGTCCCGTAGACCAATAGAGAGTGTGCTGTATTGTCGACAATTTGTTTCTTCCAAGCCTGCCAAGTCGATGGCGTCCTGTGGGCTCTCTCCTAGAACCGATAGAGCTTTGATGCTGGACTTGGTATGATCACCCTGGGAAGGCTCCCACATTCCCAATGCAGAATCTTTATACGCTGCCTGGCCTAGCACGACTGGACAAGCATCAGAGATTGGGTCTGGCTGCTGGGGCTCAGCAATGACGTCTGTGCTTGTTTTTGGCTCGAATACTATCCCGTTGTAGTAGAACGATGGACTACAAGGCAAATCCCACAGATCCAAAGCGACGTCGTCGAATCTCGTGTCGACATCTGCCCTGAAATCTAGGAGTCCATGGAATCGGAGCGGATCGTATGTAGAATCAAGGGCGGACAAGTCGACCTGATCGAGAGAACGACCTTGCTGGCCCTCTGCGGGGGTCATAACTCCTTTCAAGAAGCTGGAAAAGTCTTGATCGGAGACGGGGAGGTGACTATATGGTTCGAACGGAGGTATTGACAGTTCTCCAGCTATTTGAGCAAAATGTCAGCCTCCAGATTGGATAAACACTCGGCAGCACCGCCTCACCTATCATAGATTGAGGAGCGCTAGATTTTGGGGGTGCCTTTTCTCCTATATCCATATTCCGAGCCTCCCGCTCACAAGGGATACCCTTGCTCACACAGCGCCTACAAGAAACATCTTCGTCGCACTTGAGTTTAGCCGCTGCACAAGCCTTGCAGGCCTGAGAAACGCGAGGAGCAGGATTCGACACGCGCTTCTGTCGTTTACTGCCAGATTCGTTGCTTGCATTGTGGCCCGCCGCATGCCTCTTGAGCAAATCCCTTGATGCGACAGACGCGTTGAGCGAGCGCCTCATTGGCAATAGAGAAGTGGGAATACATACTGTCGTCCAAAAGCCTTGTCGCAGACTTCACACTGGAAAGGTTTGTCTTGAAGGTCTACAACAAGTATTAGTTGGTCCAAGAAAAACAGAGGACTGGTGGGAATTATTAAACTCACGAGATCGGATGTGACGCGTAAGGTGATCTATGCGTCCGAAAATACGTTGGCAGTAGGAGCATTGAAATTCGGTTCGTTGGGGAGACGACTGACGTCGTTTTGTTCCGGTTGACTCCATGATCAATTACTTACTATCGTCTATACCCTACTGATCTCACTGACTGGGTCAGGGGACAGTAGCGATGGGGAAAACCTTGGTGTCCCGGCTGGTTTTGAACACGCTTTCCTCTCTCCACGTGATGCCGTAATATTTGCCGAAGCCAGTCGGGGAACCTTAGGCATTCTTATAGATGTGGGGTAAAACTGGGGTCACACTAGATCGAGAAGGCTTGGCCTACGAACCCAGGATCCTGCTAAGCGCTTCTGGAAGTCGGCGTCTCCAAGATAAGGTCTCTTAGACCCTTTCTCAATCTCGTTTAAGATACATGAAAGCCAAGATTAACATTTCGGGTCATCGTGTCGATTTTTTCAGACGATGCAGGCTGAAAGATAATGATAGGTCTGTATTGAAACAGCCATGTCGGCCATGGCGTAGTTCTCGACACAGCGTCGAGAGCAAGGAGCCATCAAATACCAGAGTGTAAATGACTTTTTGGTGGACAATAACGTGAAAAGCTCTTTGTGGAGAGAAACAACGTCGGCATCGTTTCGGACATGGCGGTTCTCAGCCATACATCCGTAACTCTAGGGTTGGCAGAATGTTGGTCATCGTATTGCTCAGTCAACGAAGTCGGCTTGCAAAACTGTATGACTGCATGGCCTGGCAGTGCTGAGTCTTGCGTCAGTCGAAAGGCAGCCCGGGCTTTCTCTTCACTGTTTTTGGAGGTGACGATTGAACCATTGTATGCTCTCTTTCGCGACCTGATATTTATTTCCCCACTGCAACGATTTGAGTGGTGTCGGCGATGGCTGGAGCTTGGCGGCAAATCGTTTTCAGAGGAATAGTTAATACTCGAATCTGAGAAAGGACACACCTCCAATACCCAGCCTAAAGCCGCTTTGTAACGTCGCTTCTTCTTTGTAGACCGATGATCGCATAAGGCTGAAGACCGGTACGGTTTGAAGATGGAATCTCGTGACAACAGCAGGGAATCATAAAACACGAACGTAGACAAGTGTCAGACAGTGTCTCATTAATGAATAATCCTAGCATAAATTACAACATACAATCTCACAGGGGCCTCATACTCTTGCTGCTCAAAATAGGTCTGCGCCTGCGTTGATGTTTTTGTCACAGTGCCTCTTCTGCCTATCGGCCATTACTACATCAGCAGCCACGAGCTTCTCGCAGGCAAATACCCAGTCTTCCAGGGCTCCGCCAGTAATAATGATATTAGGTTGAGTTTTCCTCGACAACCTTACCTTGCAATTCCATCGTATGTCGCCTTGCAGAAGAAAACCTCGAAGAGTAACCGGCGCAAGCTCAACCATGTCATCGTAACACCGTCTCTTCCTGGTACAGTAGCCATCATTTCAGGCAGTGCTAGTGGTATCGAGTTTGCCATTACGCAAGAGCTTGCATCTAGTAGAGTATTTGTCACCATCAAATACCCATTTTATGTTCAAACGGATGATGCCAATTCTGTTTGCGCCGACATGAGTAGACCTGTCAGCCAAAAAGCTGGCTAAGGCGAAGGTTCAAGTGTTTGACCGCTTAGACATAATCGTTGATAATCTGGCACTGGCTGCCAACAAACCAATCCGACAAAGATTCTAGATAGTTTGGATATACTCAGCGTTGTCAACGGGCGAAACACTTTCCCTCCTACCCAGCTAAGCCTTCCACACCTGACGAAGAGAAGTGGGTGAATAGTCAACATTTAGTCAGCCAGCATTCAAGGCGCTCCTGGCTTGTAGGCCATTTTTTCCATGTGATGTGCAACTAAACATGCTACTGAGATAGCTTAATAAATCTCATATTAAGCGTCCTTCATCTTAATCTTCACTATAATACCAAAATGTTAGTGCATTAAATTTGCCGGCCAGATTAAAGACCTCTAACAGTATCCTACTCGCCAACCTCACGGTCCCCATGCCAGTGGACCAGGATTTTGATAAAACCCCAACTCCAGGTGGTTTGTCGCACTCGCTGACCCCAAATAAACATAGGAATCCAGAGCAATAAAACGCCACCTGAGATACCGGCCATAGCACCAAAAGCATTAGAATAACCACTCTCATTAATCCAAGGGTTAGTATAGAAAGAAAGGAGAAATCCAAAAGCAGCTAAGATATATTAGTAACAGCTTCAGATTAGGCATTCAGGTAAGATTCTAAGGATAAACTTGCCTTTAAATGCATGCTGTGTAACTGCTAACTCTCCTGCAACCGGGCGATAGCTATCAATAGTGTATACTAAACTGATATTAGTAGCCTGTACGACTGAGAAGTTTACTGTGATAGTATATTAGTACAGATCTAGATATAATTATACCTTCATCAACTCACAAAGTCCTAGGCCGATTGTTGGTATGATCCAGTGCCAACCGTGGCCGATGCCTACTCCATAAAGCACTAAGGCAAGGGGTGCAGTAGTCATTGAGATCGCCATAGCAGGTAGCCGCATTTCTGGTCGTCGAAAACCATTGTTACCACGAGTCAGCCTATCAGCTACCATATCACTGAAACGGCCACCAAGGAAGGCTCCGAAGCCAGCTCCCACAGGGCAACTAATAAAGCATAAACCAGCCTGCCACGGCTTAAAGCCGTAAGTAGTATAAGCGATAGCGAAATTGGACGTGATTGCCACGAGAAACCCGATTGTAACAGACATTACAAGCGTGGCCCAAAGCACTGGAGGAAGGGAAAGAAGAACGATTGGGCGGAAAAAGAGCTTGAAGAAGGATTCCTTCGTGTGTACACCACTATAAATTGACAAGCTTTGCCAATAAGTGCGCTTTTGGGGAAAAGAATAAGCAGAGGGCCGGTTTACGGTGACGTGCTCTGATTGAACAATCTCAGTGTCCCTAACCTCATCCTTTATATGTTGCGTGTGATCGGTATCGGGGTCATTAATCGCTCGCGTTTCGTCGGGATTACCATTACGGTTGTAGACTGTCTCTGGGAAAGTGAAGATAATTAAAACGGTACACGAGCCGATTAAGGCCACAGCGACCCAGTAAATATATCGCCAGTCGTGTTTGATAGTGATAAGTCCGGCGATAATAATTCCGCATCCTACGCCAGCAGAAAGAGCCGTAGTATAGATTCTGTCCATAATACGTTAGTGAATAGCAGCTAGCTGAGCGGCTGCGGAGAACTACTCACGCCATAATGGAACCTCTCTCGTGTAGAAAGAATAGGTCCGAGATGGTCAATGGAGCTAGGCACTCGGCTGCGCCTGAAGCAAAACCCATACAAATACGAGCGATCAAGGAGCTACTATACGTAATAGCAGCACCAGCCCAAATTGAGAAACCGGTATAGAGTGTAAAAGATATAATATAGATTGGTCGACGGCCATACTTAGCGATCAAGGGCATCCAGATCAGATTACCCATACCTTGGAGCAGAGAGGTGGTAGTGAAGAAGTAGGCGATCTTAGCGATCTGCGAAGAGAATTCAGGGCCAGGTGGACCAAAGAAAGACTCAGTAATGCTAACGATAGCTACTGTTGGGCCAGCAGCTAAGAAGTTAGAGAAAAAGATAGCACAAGAGACGAGAATGGCGATATAAACGCGGTATGTCTTAGACCTGTATTTTAATTAATCAGCTGCCTCTTTTTCTTAAATGATATATAGAAATATTAGAGGAGGCCGTACACACCAGTTCAGGGGATCGTTTGGATCATTTGTTGGAGTCGGAATGAGGATAATCTCATTAGTCTCCTCATTACGAAGCCGAAGCTCTCCCAAGTTATTATTCTGAGCACAAGACGAGCCCGTGTTGGCCCTTGGACGAACGCTAGACATGATGTCGATAGTAACAGATGGCGGTGTATTGCTATCTGATCGGCTGCTTGACATTTGTCTTGAAACCTCCAAGCGTGTAGGAGCTTTTAGAGATAGCTAGAGAACGAATGTAGTAGAATACTTCATGGTTGAAAAAGGGATGACTCGATGTATTTATTCACGTCCTGTACAGCAACAGAGTTCCACTTAGGCTGGAGTTTCGGGACTAGCGGGTCCTTAGACATGGGGAAAGGAACTAACTAGAGATAACGCGGTTGCGGGGTTTTGACCATTAAACCTGCTTCCCCATGGGGTTTGTAGCAGACTAGCCCCGTCTAGAACCCCCAAGTCGAGTAGGCCACTTAGCTTGGTCTAAATGGTGGGCCCTCCAGAAACTACATGGATATTTGGATATAGGCCAAGTACTGAAAGGCAACGGCATTTCTAAGGCCTATCGTGATAATCCAGTATGTGAGATTATGTGTTACAAAGTCATACTCTTACCTTAAAGAAAATATCCCGATTACTGTTAAGGGTTCCCTCGGTTTTCCTTTCTACAGTCACGTTTATCTAGTATCCTACTTGAAGGGCAGCAAGCGAAAAGTACACCACAACCCATTTTCTTCCAAATCAATAATTTCACTAGAGGAAAAAAATAGCTTCAGTGATCTCAAAGTTTAGCTTTGCCCTTGTCCCATCTGTCTCGTAGTAACTTAGTCCCACTACTGATTATACCGCCCACAAGCCGAGCAATAGTGAACCGCCCCCCCCCCTGTCTCCTATATACCTCTCCCCGCCCACTAGACCCCTCTATCTCCCTTTTGCCCTCTTCC
>JAAGWQ010000326.1:0-63252 GCA_013396295.1 Fusarium heterosporum
GTGGGGGAAAGAGCGATGCGTGCTTCGGTATGCCATTGTAAGTTAGACACGGGGAACGGGGGCGCCAAACGGCTGGAGTCGAAGTCAAAGTCCAAGGGGAGTAGGCGCAATTGGCAGTGTCTAGAGTAATTGACGACTTGAACGCCCACGCCCAGAGCCGAAAGTGGAAGGAGAGCGGGGTGAATTGTTGGGGATGCTTGCTGTGCCTCGCTTTGAATTCTGGAGACTGAGGCTAGGACTAGGACTGGGACTGTGAGACAGACTGCCGGGGGGAGATCGATCGCTGGGTCAAAATGCAAATTCCAAAAGCAGGTTTGATTTTCCCCCCCAGCTAAGTTGGTGGGCTCGTGCTTCTCATACCCCAACCCCACTTTGCAGGTCAGGCGGACAGTTGAACTCCATGCGGAGCCCCGGCCTCGGGGGGCCATCCCACTGTTAATCCAGTGGGACAAGAAGGAATTACTGTCCACGTCGGCAAGCCCACACGGGGAAATTGAGACTCATATCATGACGGGAGAGAGAGATTAAGCTCACCGAGTTGAAGCACATAGTCGAAGCTATTAGCCAGCCCAATTTTTTTGTGCTTAATCCCAAAATAGCCCAAGCCGCACGCTCCTTAACCAAAGTGGTAATCCGGTAAACATTCTTTCACTCTGCGATGACTCCCGGAAACCTTTTTTAAGGGGTGGGCCTGCAGCGTCCAGACTCCGGGTGGGCGACAGGGGCACTGAGTTGACGTGTGCTCGAGGCTCAATTAAGAGATGGTTGTTTAATTGACTCCCCCCTTGGTTGGTGGACTTTCTGTACCCGCCCCCAACTAATACTGCTGCTACCCCCAATTGGCTTTTTTTTTTTTTTTTTTTGCTGTCACTACCCAAATTCTTCAATATTGGGGAACACTTGGGTCTGTCTCCGGCAATTCATATTCCAAAGGGTTGGGTTTGTTCCTGGGTGCACCGGCAAGAATCATTAAACACCTAAGTATGAGGTGGGTGCATGGGATAGCGGCACAGAGTCTGGACCAATGGGCTGCTGCAGGCTTCCCAAAAAGGCTAAGCGAACGATGCCGAACACCAGGTACTCTCAGAAGGACTCGATGCACACGCGGTCATCAGAAACACATACAAATATGCAAGAGGTCGTGAGAAATCCATTTTTCTACACAGAAATTCACTCCTTTACTGGTCGTTGGTTACATGATTTGCATTTCTGACCCTCTGCCCCGGACATAATCGCCCGTGGGATTAAACCGGTTTTGAAAACAGTGGCGTTCAACGTCACAGTTGAGGCAAGTGCGAGTTGAGCCGCAGGGGCATGTGGCTGATCGACGGAAACTAAGGGAAGGAAGTCTCGATGCGCTCTCGATGCTATGACTTAGGGATCATAGGTGCATCGAGATTCGAGCTGGTCCCTTTTCTTCTTGCATGCGCTCAACGTCACTCCTCAACGTCACTCGTAAGGCTGCAGCCTCTGAGAGATCGTTACCCTTCCCTAGAGTCCACATTTCAGCAAATCCACTTGTTGGAGTGGCTATGACACAACGCTTTGGTACATAAATCCAATGACGTTACACGGTTTCGTTCAAGGGCGGGACTAACTCCAGTCAATATGCAACCAAACGACAATCGTCAATTGTTAACGTGAGTTAATAAATGATCGACCCTGCTGGTATGATTTCATGCCCAGTACTTACATACGCCGATCAGGCCCAACTCTTCGGCGCATGTCCAGCCGCAGTCATCAAAACGTCACTCATCTGACAGCCAGGACCCTTACGTGGGTAACCTCAAACGTCAACGGACAATTCTCGACAAATCACCAAAGCCCGATACTCATCGTGACGTTGCGCAAAGTCCAGGGTCCAGTTTCACACTGACTGAGATCCTTCATGATTCAACCAACACAGACACAGTCGACTCTCTTCAAAGCTCGTTGGACCCTCCTCTGCAACTTCAAGACCCTTATGACGACCCTTATGATGATCCTGACCTGAGTCAATTGTTCGAGAGCCTCACTAGGCCTATTTGTTCTGACAGGCCAGGAACGTCACTGCACTTGGGTAACACCACAAATGACTATGGTCTAAAGTCAGACAAGGATGCTCTAACGGAACTTCTGGATGAGGTATCATGCGAAGAGCCTCAACAACCACCATCAAGTGTTTTGCGCACATGGAGTCGAAACTCAAGGTCAGCGGACGAGTACGACCCGTGGTTACAGCACTCTTCACCGCAATCCAACTTAGATATCCCTGGTGATAGTGTCGGATATGCGCCTCTGCCTGAAGGAGTTGACTGGAGTAATGTCGAAGAGCACATACGCCATATGCCAAAACCCGAATCGACAGCCGAGCATTCTGTCACGGGTAGGAGCAAAGCTCCCGAATATGGATTACAGCCAGCTACAAAAAAAACTGGGATCCCCTCGCAATCTCGATCGTCAGCACCCACAAAAAGCCAGAGTCTGGCAATGATTGTCGGGCAAGCATTACTGAAACCGTTCAAAACATTTTTTGACCTAGGAGAACTGTTAGATGCCAAAGCAAAGATGTTCCGGAACCAGCCTGAAGTTACCTTTGAACTCTTCGCTCGTGTGGTCTACTCAAGTCGCGAGAATTTCCATAAGAAACAGTATTTTCGCTTTCGAAGTCTGCTCAAAGACTGTCCGCCTTATATAAACGGGGCTCTTCTTGGCTAGGATGCTGGAAGCCCACTTGACTGCGCGGCTCAGGAGCTACTGAGGACGCAATCACCACGCAGGAAATGCTTTTGTCGGTGTAAGCTGCGATCGGATCCTAGGACAGAGTTCGGCTGGGGCATCACTGTGCTTGAGATCCGCACGACAACGTGGAAGGAGATTCAAAAGGCGATGGACATACTTGGAAGAAAAGATCTTGATGAGCCAGTGAATTCATTTGGGGTTTAGTGGAATCGACGATGGGGTTGATTGTCGAAATGGCTGTCCATGTTGTAGGATGGAGGACCACGATGTCTTATCCCTTTGCTACATAAACACGACCACGTACCATAAGAAACAATACAATCTAAACCTTTCAAACATCTATCCGTTTATTTGTCTAAGCTTTATCACGAAGAACATATATCAACATACTTGTGCGAGAAACACGCAACATACCCTAAAGCTACTCAATCCGCAAATCAACAGTGTGTTGATTCCAATCTCATATGCTAAGCTATGAATATGATTTCCAGGTCAAGTACGTCTCATATCTGGAGGACTATACAACCTTGCCCTATCGATGCATCTTTGTTGACACCGCTTCAATACATATAACCCTCAAAATCTTTGGATGCTTTTAATTGGGCATGGTTAGGTTTAAGTAGGGAGCCATCTGCCTTTGAGCAACTGGCTTCAGTTGACGCTTCTCCGTTGCGGTAAGAGGCTTAGCATCGCCCTGACGTCGCTGCCAACTCTCCTCGGTTTCGATCAGGGTGGCATCTTCATCCTCGCCAGTGGGATCAGCAAACTGATATGAGCGGTACTCGCAATTTGCCCAGCCAGTAGCTACAAGACTCGAGTCAGCAATTATACATAACCTTGGCGCTAGGCGTTTTGTTGTCGCAACTTACCTCTTCCTTCGGGCACACCGTACCAGTCGTCTGTCATGAAGTGCAGGAACCCTCCATGAGACACAACAACAATGTGCTCTTCGCCACTAACGCGTTCTCTGATCGATCTCCTAGCCTTCAGACCACGGGTCGTCAGTTTCTCCAAGGCAGGCGCATACTCGCTCTCTGGCCCCTTATCAGTCCACGACTCCTCGACTCCAGAATAGTCAGCGATGCCCTCAAACTCGGCTTGCACCTTAGCCACAGGTGAGCCAGTATCGCAAGGATTGGCAGAAACTTCCTGGAACACAGGAAGAGCAGTGATAGGCTTGAGTCTTTCTGTTCCGAAGGCGTGGAGGCAAGTGTAGACTGTACGTCGCATAGGTGAGGCGAAAAGCTTGGTAAGCTTATCGTGGTGAGGGAACTTTTCACGAAGGGCAGCACATTGCTCCTCGCCAAGGGGCGTAAGGTCGGGGTCCTGCATCTTCTCATTTTCGACGGAGAGATTGTGAAAGCCCTGGGCGTGGCGAACGAAGTGGATAGTTGGCGCCATGATGGTGTTGGTGGTGATGTTCCAAAGGTGAGATGGATTCAAGTGAGCGATATTAATAAGGTAATTAGATATCGGTCGGGTTCGCGATGAGGACAATTTCTCTCAAAAGCCTAAGTGAATCTAAGAAGCTCAGTGGTGTTTTATACAGTGAGAAAACAAAAACTTGCTTGCAATAACATGACATATGACTCAATGCCCCTCGCGTACAGACCCCACCAGAGCCGATATCATGAGCTCCGGGCCCGGGTCCGGGCTGTGCAAGCGGAGCTACCACGATGGGTGAGCGGCGTGCGCGGCCGTTGTCCGCCGATTGGTTCGTGTTAGATACTCCGATTTGTCTTGCTAGCCTATCGGATCGCCTTGATTGCCCGATTCGCATGTCCAGCTCGGCTTGTTAACTCCAATGGTACGTGGAACATGCCCAGGTAATTGATATAGTTGCGTACATTTCTTTGTCTCGCTGTAACTGCAATAAATGGGCTCTCATATTGTTTCATTCTGCTTATCGATCCACATGAAGCCCTTGAGTGCAAGGATATGTACGAGCAGGAATTAAGCATATAGAAGGCATAGCAACCGACCTAACAGCATGTATTGCACGATGGGGAAACTGCTCCTCGTTATGATAAGAAAGACATAGGTATCAAAGTTGAAACGTCCTAGCTAGGTACTAGCACGCATGGCTTTATCATTCATGTGTTCTCAGATACATTCATTCTGATCTTCTACGACTAAAAATTCGTCCAACGCCATTTCTTGACCGATCATACAGTCAAGCGTCAAATACACGGGTACAAGATCTGCGCTGATAGTTCAGCATAAGTCTAGAACTCAATCAGGGCCTCCTCCTTGACTGGCTGTTTAGCAGGTTCTTGTTGTGGCACAGTTGGGAAGGAGTCTTGTGTGTAACCGCCGTATGCCCAGTTTTGTGGTGCAACAGGTGGTTGCTGGTGCTGCTGAGGCATAGAAGGTTGCCAGTATGCTTGTTGCTGTGGGAGAGGTGCTTGCTGGGGCGGTTGAGGCTGCGAGGGCTGAGGCGGCTGCGCGTGCTGAATGTTGGGGGACTGGACAGGCTGCTGTGGCTGTACAGGTTGAGCAGGCGTTTGTCCTGGGGTAGCTGTAGGCTGCGAAGGAACAGGTACTGGTCCTCCAGAGTATTGCGGAGAAGACTGTAGGTTAGGATACGGTGACTGGCTAGTATCGGGAGCAGGCCCTGGCGCTGATGGTCCTTGAGGGGTTTGTTGCGGTTGCTGAGGCTGCTGAGGTGCAAAGTAATAAGAAGCGTTGGGGTCGTTGACAATTGCCGCTTGTGGCTGTTGAGGGTTTTGTGTTGGCTGATTCGGATCATGAGGTTGCTGGGATTGATGTTGCTGTTGGTATGGATCCAGAGGTGCTGAAGGTGCTCTGTTTTGCCAGCTGTCGGCTCCTTGCACCTGCTGAGGATGAGGATACTGACCAGGCTGTGGTTCAGGCGGCGCAGATCCGTACGAAGGATATTGAGGCTGGGGTGTCGCTTGTGGCGGTGGTTGTTGGTAGTGCTGGTGTTGCACAGGCGCTTGGTAACTGGCCATTTGTTGCCCAGTGTAGAAGCTCTCTGCGCCAGCGGGATTGCTGGCCATATGGGAGGGAATGGAGGGATAAGGGCCAGCTGGTTGGCGAGGGGGAGGCAAGTTATACCCTCCAAGATTCTGCTGACTGTAGGCCTTGGAAAGTCGATCCTCTAGCATGCGGTCGTAATACCGAACAACTGTAGAGAGCTTGGCATGAAGATCAAGAAGGGTATCTAGACTCCGTTAATTACTGTTTCTGCAGGTTGAGATGTTCATTACTAACCGTGCTTGCTCATAGTCTCTCCATAAGTTCTTGCCAGCTTGGGTCGCAATGTGCCAATGCTATCATAAAGCTCCTGGATCTGTGGCTCACGAAGAATGGTGCCCGGAGGCTGAGTCTGAAGGCGATCTACCAATGTTGAAAACAAGTTGATGTTCTCTGCCTCCACGGGAGTCAATTCATAATCGTTCTTCGGGAGAACAAAGTTGGTGGTGGTAGGATTATCCACTGAACTGGATGTCTGCTCCTTGAGTACCGCAGCATGCCTCTTCTTCTGTTCTTCCATATCAGCCAGGGAGGCAGCAATGGCGGCTTTGAGGTCGTCATCTTCCTCCTCTGCTTGTTTCACTGCTGAGGCGTCCCTGCTGGCCGTATAGGACGTGGGAGCAGGTGCAGCATAGTTGTTGGTATGAGTCTTCACCTCCTCCAAACTCATTGCCAATGCCTTCTTTAAGTCTTCGTCAAATCCATCGTCGACCCGAGCATTGCGAGGTTGCATAGCCGATGTGCTGCGCGTCTTATGAGGGTATGTTGGTGATCGATCAAGCGAAGGATTGGAAAGTTTATGCCCCTTGTTGGTAAGCTTCGCATAACAGCCGTCGTCAACTCGTACAGGCGTCATGATTCCGAGATGGGGAAGTGCGACCACCTTAGCGGAGCACTGCTGGTCAAAACAGTTACCGCAATTTCGACAATGATGCTTTCGGTTTGTAAATGTGAATGGAGTTCGACATCTCATGCATACTTCGGAATCAGTCCATTCTGGAGGCTAAGAACTGTTAGCTGGTGTTCAGAGTGAGACCAGGTAATCGTATTTACCGCGCTGCTGTCAATCATACTACTGGCCACTGATGTCTTGGGAGGGAATTGATAACCGTCGCGCTGTAAGGTCCGGTACACCTCACCGATGTATGAAAGCTCATATCGACCCTCAGTAGCGCCCGCCCATGACTGTATAAGCTCGAGGATTTTGGATTTCACGTCAGCGTTAACAGCGGCACCTCCCACTGCCTGGAGAAGAGACACAAGGTTATCCATAAACTCTCGCGATGCGACTTCGGCGAGGAAGTGCGATCCGCCATTTTTAACGCAGGTATCGGTAAGCTGATAGAGGTCAGCCTGTATTATGGTAATGGTGAAGACGGGATTCATACGTTCAGAGCGCTCAGCTGGGTGTTGGGGTTCTTGTTGCCGATGCGCCTCTTGAGGGAGCGCATCGCCTCTTTAGGCGCGACCGTCTTGGATCTGATGACATCGGAGATTTCGAGGTTGAGAGCAATATCTTCACTAATATCATATGTTAGCTGATGTTACTACGACGTAGGGTTATTGGCAACATACAGGCTGCTGCTGGTGGCCTTCTCGATCTGCTCGTCCAGGGCCGTGTTGGCGGAGGACGACCACCAACTCATCATCTTGACTCAAGTTATGCTATCAGCAAGAGGGTGTTTACGCTGGAGAATCAAAGGTACCAGTATGAGGTTCGAGAGTCTGTATGTGAGGCTTCTGAAATGACCACACGCGATGATGGTACAAATGCTGTCGCTGGTGTCTGATCACGGTTTAGGTAGCTTGCTCGGTGCTCTTGTCAACCCCAACCTCAGTCTGGTAGCGGCGATTAAGGTGCTATTGGATCTTACGTAGAAACGAACCTCATCAGGTTAGCTTACGTGGATTCGGATTGGCTGGTACCAGACATTGATTCCACAGCAGGGCACCTGGAGGAAGCCTAAACAAAACCCCACTGACTGTACTGTAACAGGGGCTAGACTTTCTAGGTGTCGTCAGCGCGGGCACGCGGTCGGGGCGCGCTAAGCTCTTGCTTTGTGGGAAAATGACGACTATCTCTGTGGCGTATGTGGCTCAGGTGTGGGCATGAGCGCCAGGCAGAGGAGTCGAGGGAACCAGGAGGCGGTAAACGCTACTTGTTTCCAAACATTAATCCTGTGCCGTGTCAAGTATCTCACATGCTCTGTAGGTACCCTGTTCCCCGCGAAGTACTAACACCTCACCTCATGGCCATGGCACCCAATCCATCCATTAATAGTATCCAGGCTCATTGAAACCACATTCATTGTTCTCCTTACACTACCAACGCCCTCTCCGAGCGTCTCGAGGACGTTTTCTTGGGAGGACACTTTCTTTGTCATGTTGTTCTGAATAATTCTTTGAGAGGTGCTACAAGTCCATGTCCATCTATACAAAGTCAAGAGACGTTGACCCTTAATAGCAACTCCGCCACTTTGCGGTTCTGTCGTTGTTTATATACAGCCCGACCTTACATTCGAGCCCCGTTTCCCCGACGTGATATACGGCCACTTCCAATTTCCGAGATCAAACGCCTCGACCGAGTCTCTATAGATCAACACGTTGAAGCACTGGGCTAGCCATCATGGCTTCTCTAGGCCATTCGCGCGCAAGCAGTGTAGCCACCGTTGGCTCACATTCCCTGGGCAGCACAGGCGCATTCAACCATAGCTCAATACCAGGTGGTAATCGAGCAGGCGATTCTCCCTCGAAAGCCTCTTTTCTACATATTGACGATGTCATTGCTCCTCCTCAGGATCTCGACCCAAATATGTCCATTAGGAAATTACTTGAGACAGCCGAAGCATCGCTACGACAAGCTGATATGGCTCGGGACTTTCGCAGACCAACTATTGCTCTCAGCCAGTACATACGAGCATCCATTATCGCAGTTCAGACTATCACTAAACACCCAGACTACCACGATCTCAAGGCCAATCACAGGGATTTTGTAAGGGCTCATACCAACCTGCTCACCAGGATTAGTCAACAGGACCCCATCTATGGCAAAATCAAGCAAGACATAATCGACGACAATAAAAGATCCGGCGTGCAGCCACAGTCCATTCGCTCAAACACGTCCCAGGGGGGAGATCGGCCCCAAACTCCGTCGAAGCCGGCTATGGGTGGGACTATGTCGCCTGCCATCAATGGTTCTCCAGCCCGATCAAAACCGGCGATACAGCCGAAACCTCAGTCTCTTCATGGGAACGCAATCAAGCCAGGCGCTCAAAAAGGAGCAGGGTCACCGAAACAGGCTCCCCAAGACCTTGCTGCCAGATTTGCCAACTTGAGAGGCCCACAAGCATCACCAGGGCAAGATCCCCGAATCAGGACACACCAGATAACCCTCCCAAAACCTATGGGACCCCGGGAGATGCCTCCCCCTCGGCCCCCCAAGGTTGGTATTGACACCAACGTGCCAACTTTACCCAAGATGCCGGATGCCATCTACAGTCCTGCTCGTGGTAGTATCTCAGGGGAAGTAACAAGACCGCCCGCGAGTACACCACGTAGCACGTATAACCGTACAACCTCTACAGCCTCGATGCCTGGGACCCCTACCGCCACATCACAGGCACAGGCGGATTATTTCATGCCCACACAAAGCTATTCCAACAACTCCATTCCCCCTGTCCCCCCAACTAACCTTACGGGTTCTATCAGAATCCCAGATGGACACTCTATTACCCCGGAGGAACTATACCAAGCTATGAAAGCTAAGGGGAGTATTCTGATAATAGACATTCGAATGAGGGATGACTTCAACGACGGCCATATCCTATCATCTTCAACAATTTGCATTGAACCCAGCATCTTGCTCAGGGATAGCCTTTCTGCGGATGATATATCTGAAAGCTTGATTCTCTCCCCTAATCAAGAGCAACATGTTTTCGAGCAGCGTAATATTTTTGACTTGGTAGTTTTCTACGACCAAGACTCTGAGGATATTCCACAACACCCGCGGGGCTCGGACGAATTAGCTATCATCTCATTGCACCGCGCCTTACTTCATTTCAACTATTCGAAAGAGCTTAGAAATACCCCCAAGATTCTTAAAGGAGGCCTCGATGCTTGGGTCGATCTAATGGGTCCGGCATCCTTGGGTTCTACCACTTCAATAACAAACACACCCGCGCACCTGGACCGGAGTCGGAACAAGTCATCAGCCCTCGGGCGGCGGAAATCCAAGTACATCGTTAAACCCCTTAAACCAGACGAAGTCAAGGCGTGGCAAGAGACACTCAAAAACGACGATATGCAAACGGCATCATCACCTAATTTCACACGTACAACCGAGGATTTTCTACGGAGGTTCCCGCCAGTGTCTTTAGAGCAGGAGTCGATGGTATCCCCAGAAGAAAAGCCCCAAAATCGCCCGATTTATGGGCTATCTCACAAGGTGGATCTTTACACAGATTTACCATCACCACCCACAAGGCCTGCACCCGCTCTACCGCGGCGCAGCTACAGCGGTCTCACTGAGGGTCGGGACGAGAATGAGCTTTATGGAAATAACAATACAGTTGTGCCAGGACGTCCTTCAAGGGCACCTACTATGAAAGCAGTGGAGCATCAATCTACGGGCGAATCTACCAAATTCTTCACTGGGCTTAACAATCCACACAATTGGTGTTATGCCAACAGTACACTCCAATGTCTCCTCGCTTCACCTGAGTTCGGCAAAGAGTTGGCGAATTCAGAATGGGCCAACAAATACAAGGCACCAAGGAAAGATGGTGAGAAGATCGATCATCCGCAGCTTATGATTCGAATCATTTCGAATTTGTTTCACTGGATGAATTCAGGCAAGTTCCAGGTCATGAAAGCCCAGACCCTTATGGTATGCATTCTAAGCAACGATTGTTTGTAAAGAACAAGCTGACCAAACTATAGGACTACTCACGCCATCTTTGCACCCAAGGCCGGAATTTCGAACAGTTTGGTGGGCCTCAACAACAAGATGCCCAAGAATTCATGTCTTTCTTGTTTACTCACCTTGATGACGAGACTAATATACGCCGGGATCGAAATGGAAATGTTTCCCAGCCTGATACTGCCAGTCAAACTCCCCTGCGGGCCGCCGTTCAGTATTGGGATAATTATATCGAATACAACCAGTCTATCGTCGATCGCTTCTGGCGTGGTATTGAGCTGTCGACGGTTGAGTGCCTTGAATGCCGCACCCACACCTATCAGTACAACATATTTAGTGCTGCCACCGTCACCATCCCAGCCGATACGGGCCGTAGTATGACGCTTATGGAAGTTCTCAACGGGTTTGCAGCTCCTTCTGCCATAAGTGACTTCGATTGTAACCGATGTCGCCGTCGGACGCAAGGTGAACAAAGACTTTCCTTCGCCCGCTTCCCTTCTATACTATGCTTCCACTTCCGCCGCTTTCACTATATGCCGGCCCAAAAGGATGTTGTCAAGTCGACCACGGCCGTCACGTGGGACTTCAATGACACCGACTTCACGCGCTACTTCCTTCCTCTCAGCTCTCGAGATTCTTCCCCTGATGCCGGCTCCCTTGACCCTGCTTTTGCTGGCAGGTTCCGCTACGAAGCCTATGCTGTTGTTGTTCATTCCGGTAGCCGTGCGAACAACGGACACTATCTGGCGTATGTGCGTGACTCATCGTCTCGCGACCCATATGCTTGGTACTGCTGTAACGATACACGTGTAACAAAGGTCCGCATCGGAAGCGGAGATCGTGACGACGTTCAAGACGAGGTATTCAAGTCCGGCCGAGACCGTGTTCCCTACCTTGTTTTCTTCCGCCGTAAGGGCATGCGGTAAACTCACTGTCACTCTATCAAATTAACCTCTAAGCTACCATCCACTTCCGCAAATTTCTTTGGAGCGATTGTGCTTTATTCTAAGTGCAAGTTCTTTGTTTGGTCTTTATCAGTTCTTCTTGGCTGGCTCAAACTAGCTGTTGCCATTGATCCTTGGTTGTCTTCATGTAACTTTGTGTCATATTTAGCAAGCTGGCATCGCATGGCATTGTACAGGGCGGGTTATGTCGAATCTTTTGGGGCGTCGGACATTCATGGCTTGAAGCATGGGGATCGTTTTGTTTGGCATTGCATATATATCTACATATACCAACCGATGCTCAGTTTATGATAGCTCCGCTCATATGATGGTACAAGTAGCATCGTACACCGTAAGCTGGTAAATTCTACGCCCCCTCATCTTGTTACTATAAATGTTGAGATTAGTCAACATGGGGATGAGTTTAGGCCGGCATAGGACATCCGGATCATAACATATCACTCCTTGACGAAATCTGTGTCTAGTCAAGTACTCAGATCGGTAGCTAATGGGTCGTGGATGCTAAAGTGGCGTTTTACAGGATCTAAAATTAGTATGGTATAATAGCGAATAATAAAACAAGCTTCGATGTGATGGGATTGGACTAAAGGAGTAACAAGGAGGTGATGATCTGGAGCCTAGTTCAAATGTTGTAAAACTTCTCTTTGAGACATCATCAAGTCAACGCCGCAACAATACATTACAGAGATACTAAAAACAAAACTTTAATAAAAGCTGCTACACTTTCTCGTCCCACTCTTGCGCTTGGTATCCATTGTTTCAACTTCAAAACCAGACTTTCAATCATTCTGTCATATATCCGATCCCATTGTTGTTCACGCACTCTTAAGAGTGTCCTGAATATCCTTCTTGAAATGCTCGGTGATCTTTCGTCGGTTAAGCTTCTGGGTAGCGGTGAGAAGTCCCTGTTGAGAGAAGCGCATTAGCAAATCACTCACGAGCGAATATAAGAGACTGGGGGTGGGAGTTCTTACATTATCAGATGTCCATTCTTCATCTGTGATTAAAAGACCAGAAACGGTCTCCATGGGAGCCAAGCCGGCACGCTTTGCGGCGCCTTGAAGGTCTTTCAGGATAAAGTTCAACAACTTGGGGTTAGTGTGGAGAGTATGGAGATCATCCTCGCCAAGGCCTAGCTCCTTAGCCTTCTCGTGCACGACCTTCTCGTTGGGCATGATGACAGCAATAGGACGGGAGTGCTCTGGATCGGCGTGAACCATGACATTACCCACCGACTGAACACCACGGTACACAGCCTCGAGTTTCTCAAGGGCAATGTACTCACCACCCTGCATCTTGACAAGATTCTTGACACGATCAAAGACTCGCAAATGACCATCAGCATTGAATTCCCCGATATCGCCAGTCTTGAACCATCCATCAGGAGTAAGTGCCTTTGATGTTTCCTCGGGATCATTCCAGTATTTCGTCATGACGGGCAGTCCCCTGATCCAAATCTCACCCTGAGGAACCTTTGCCTCGGTATCGTAACCCAACTCAGGAAGCGCAACGAGCTTGATTTCGCAGGCACAAGGAGTAGGGCCGATGGCGTCAGGGGAGAATTCAAGAGGGCAGCCCAAAGCACCGTTAGCACAGGTCTCAGTGAGACCATAACCGGCCAACATCGGTGCAACGACGAGCGAAATGAAGTTCTTTGTGCCGTCGGAGATACCACTAGCACCATTCATAGTAAAGCGCATACGACCACCCGTCAGCTCACGAACTTTGCCGAATACGAGGCTATCGAACAAACCAGCCAGGGGTAGCTTGTTCTTAGATGCGAAAGCCTTCCAGTTATAGGCGCCCCAAAAGACATTCTTGAGGAGGGGGCTAGCGGCCTCGAGCTTGGAGGTAATGCCCTTCCTGACAGTCTCCCAAATCTGGGGAACGCCTACCATTACGGTCGGCTTGAACTCGCGCATATCACCAGCACAGTTCTTCATTGAAGCATCAGACAATGTTCGAGGATTGCCATATCCCAGTGTTCCTCCAATAAATATCACAAGGTTCTCGAGGGCCATTTCGAAAATATGGGCGAGAGGCAAGTAGGCGAGGATGCACTCCTTATCGCTAACGCTTTCTTCGACATTTGTGTACAAACTGGTGACTGTAAGAAAGTTAGCTATATGAACGCCAGAAGATGTGGGTCCACATACTTCCAGCTACGAGAGCTTCGTGGGTGATACAAGCGCCCTTGGGCAGACCGGTTGAACCAGAAGTGTACATGATACAGTAGAGGTCGCTTGGCTTGGCTGGGTTGGGCTCGACGGGATTCTCTTCTCCCAGCTGGCGGAGTTCCTCCAAAGTGACGATGTTCAGATCGGGGTTTCCAGCCTTAAACTCCTCGAGCTCGCCTCCCTTGGCGAACATGGTTCGGTCGTTGACAATAACAGTCTTTACTGATGACTTCTTGATGGGTCCTGAAGCGGTCTTGAGGAGATGCGCATCGACGTACATGGCGGTACATTCGGTCTGGACAAGAGAGTGCTCGACACCGCTGGGGCCGAGGGTGTCATAGGCGGTGACAATCGAGATGGACTGTGAGGCAGCGGCGTGGGAAGTGGAAATCCAACCGATACTACACACAGAGGACATCAGAATTTTGGACACCATTGCAAAGACTGCTAAATTTCAACATACCTGGTAGATCCAAAGATGTGAAGCTTATCTTCGCTTGTCAATCCAAGCTTTCTCAAACCAGAGCCAAGCTGCAGAACGCGCTCAAGATACTGCTGGTAAGTCAAATATTCGAATCCGGTCAACTCGAAGTAAGACCACTCCTTCTCGACCTCCTGAACCTCACCATCGACGTTCTTCTTCACCTTCTTCTTCTCAACGTGCATGTTGATGAGCTTGCGAGCACCAACAGCATGGTGGTTGGGGTAGAGTCGAGCGCTGCGCTCAACAATCTGAAAGACAGTCCTGGCGTCGGGAGCAGAATAGTTGACGAGGCCGTCCTTAGCCTTGGGATGACGTCGAGGAATGGTTTCGCCGGCGACCTTTTCGTAGCCTGGAGCCTCGATGGTGAAAGGAGGCCTATGCACTTGGTGCAAGGGCATGATGCCCGTTGTCCAGTCAGTCGCCATCTTGGAAGGGTGGTAGCTACGGAGTAGCGAGTGTGTAAAGGGTGGATGAGGTAGTTGGTGGTGACACTGAGGGCCAGCGAAGGTAGTCGAGTTCACAGAGTGGTCTGCGGTGACGACAGTGGGGGGTTGAGATTGAGAAGAGGTTGAGGGTATCACGAAGTGTGAAGAGAAAGAAGGAAGGAGGATGAAGGGGGAGGCTGGTGGAATTGATGCGAGAAAGGGAAGGCACGGCAACGGCAAGCGAAGCCACAGAAACGACGTAGGAGAAAGAGTGGCCGTGGAGAGGACGGGGAGCTGCAGCTGGCTCCAAGCATGGAAACAGGTAGGTAAACTAAGGTAGGTTGAGGTAAGGGCTGCTAAGCAAAACCTAAGAAGCCGGCGCTGCAGGACAGACACGGCACAGCAAAAAGGTACAGTACCAAAAGCGCCCGGACCAACTGGAGGTGGGGATTGTACAGGGCTCAAGCAGCGTAAAGTATCTCGAAGTACCCGCCAGGTCCAGCACGGGCGAATTTTGGTCCACCTGTTGAGGTTATCTTATTCACACCAAGCCAAGCATAAGCTTGACCATGGCAAGGCATTGGATCACTTGACTCCAAGGCTTACCTTACCTTACCTTGCCGAACCTCCCTTCAAACGACACAGGGACCGAATTCCGCCGCCGGATCACAGCAAGCAAATCCCGTTACACATATAGCAGACGCGGACAATTTAATCCTTGAAATCGAGTCCCACTGCGAACAAGGAAAACTTCAACAAGGCCGAGGAGGGACCTTCACAATTCCATGTTGTCGGAAATTTAGATAAATATGCCTGCCCATTTGCGTAAAGCTACCTACCTAATTGTATGATGATCCTTGGCGGAAGGAAGCACCAGAGTTAACTCTGAGTAACACAAGCTGAGGTCACGACAAATAGCCATCGAGGACTTTACATACGCCATGAGACGTACTTTACCCTCACGGTATCGAAGCTCTGTCTTTGTTACTACTCATTGTACTTCGATATAGCCACTTGCACAAAAGATAGGTACTCCCATATACATATGGGGCTCGGGCTTTAGCCTTGATAGCTACGACCTACAGGGAAGCTCCAAGACGCTAAGGGAAACCAGCGGGCGGACGTCTTGATTGCGTCACAAATGGATCCTCCAAAAATTGCGTTGGCAGGTTTGAGACCACAGATATTCAAGACAACGACAGCAGGACTTTATGCCTTAGATTATGGCAAAAAAAAAAAAGTCGTCATCCAGCTCCGATTTGGCCGACGTGACCATTGGTTGGTTCTCCCATTGGATACTGCAGCAGGTGACATAGTGACATCTAATATATCTCGGGGGTGTTCGTGTTGTGGCCGGGCCATTTGTTGAATCATCGGATCACTGCAGGCCTCCCCCATAGCCTGGCCATTACGTTGAGACGGGCGTTTAGTCTTGGTCTTTCGGCTGGCGCGTGCCCATTCCATCTTCAACAAGTCCAGAATTATGTCCGTTTCTTCCGGGTCCCTCCATTGTAAGCAGCCGTAAGCACTTTATATTAGCTGCCGGAATATAGGTTACGGATTACGGAGTTAAAGAGTGCTTCAAATCCGTATCCCTCCGGCAAAGGACGATAAATATATAACCTTGTGACCGTACACTTTACCGCATACTGATGTTGACCTCTTCAACAAGGTAGTGATACAATGCTCTACCAGTCGGGGTTGTGCGCCACACTTTAATGTTTGTCGCCTTAAAGAGGCCATTGACCTTGAAATTCAAGGATCAGAATCTTATACCCTTGTAAAGCCAAAAAAGAAGTCAGTGTCCGTTTTCGAGATTCAATTGAACAATATGCTGCTTCTGAACCACTTCTCTGAGCAGGGCTAATGTTTACGTGTACGTGTCAAGGTCTAACTTGTTGAGCTTTCCACGATCAAATCGTATTTCTTGATGAATTGGGCCATTCTTCAGCCATCAAAGAGCTATTGACGGATACCAATATTTTCTTCAAATCCAGATTCATCGAGATACATATCAGATCCACCGTCAACCCCCCGCCAGCCGGACCTCCACAGTGGCGCCCCCGGACTCAGAAGGCTGGGCAACAAATTACAGGCCCAGGGACTGCCTGGCAGATGGGATCAATCGCTGGCTTGACATTGGTTATTGTACTGAGTCCCCTGGTTAATCAGCTGTATTATCTTCCGCTAACCTGAGCCAACCGAGGTGCTGCAACTGTTCGTGGCATGTGTCATGGAATGAATGAGTCTTTGTCCTTACCCTACCTATATACTAATTACTTGCAGAGCCAAAAGCTTCTTTTCGCATGGATCTCTGTTTTCAAGCACTGCCACTATGGTGTATCTTGGCGGTCAATTTCGTATGCATGCATAGACGACACCATTTCAAAGCCAAGCATTCACTAACCCATGATTAGGTTACCCCATATTCAAGCTTGCTTGTGTGTGGCCAAGGCCAGAAGATGGTCATGTGTTCATACAAGGGAGGGGAGCCTTGACGACTGGTGAATACAATATTTTACTTGAGCACGAACAGCAAATGTCCCAACCCCCCCGTCCATTCAGGTACACTTAGGTATTGTATTTGCTAGTAAATCCCAGTAGACTGTCATGCTTGGAGACGACACGAGCTGGGATGCTTGAGTGACATGACCCATGACCTCGGAATGAAACTCAAAAAGTGACTCCTCGGCGATGAAAATATCCGTATCCCTGAGTGAAGACGATGAATGAATAACTAGATGACCCACAACAAAACCATACTCAAATCATCACTTGAAGCACCTTGGCATGCCTCAAACATATAGCACGAGACTCAAGTCTCGAGTGTGACGGTGGTGCAGGGGAAGCTGAGGATCTGTAGGGCTGGAAGTTTGTAAACCCTCAGGGGATACCCTCGACCTTAACGACACCGTATGAACGAGATGTCATACACGGATACAGAATGACATCCATGAGGAAGTTACCACGCCCTGTAGATATCTCTTCGCTATGAGACCATGGCTTTTAGGGCGTACATCATTCTTGTACCTATTCTAGCCAACTACAGGCCTAAATTGAGGGGAAAGAAATCCGCGGCGTGGGATCAATATTCTAAGCCTATACGTTAATTTGGTCACGACAGATTCTGTTGCGAGGGCAAGCCTCATTAAGCTAACGTCAGCTGTTGTTTAATGGCGCGGGAATTCGGTAAACGAGAGTAACATCGGGATAAAATGACGGGATTTGATATCGTTGAGTAACGAAACTACATCCTAGAATTTGAATGAGAAGAGAAAGACAGAAAGGAGAAGTTGACCCAAAGGCATGCTGTTCCTGCCCATCACTATCTACTACGATAAGAACTGCAGGCTTCAGAAATGCAATACTTGAAGTTGGACCCTGAATTTAGCGTTGCAGATCTGCGACTGTTGGAAGGGATTCAGGGGTATCTGCCACAGCTTCCAATAAGAATTGGCGTCTCTCATACACTGCAGACAACCGATGCAGGGTAACGAGTTATCTTCAGTGTTGCGCAAACTGAACAACCGAATATATATCACGACTTGAACCTTTTATGGTTATTTAGTCGGAGATCTCGTAAGTAACCAATGCTCATAATTCTCGTTTATCCACGCAAACAATTATGATCCAATCAATATTTTCGCCTACAACGACGCGTACCTGCCAGGCGGGGCCACGATGGGCTTAGTGGGTGACCATTGGCTGCGGTCATTTCGGAATGAGAGCTCAGGGGTAAGGCAGGTACGGAATGACCCAAATTGCACTGGGGACCTTTCACTTCGACTTTGAATAACGCATAAAGCGTCTTGCCTCGTACCGTGACTTTCTCTTACTTCTTCAACGGCTCTGAGTCTATATCGCATCGTACTGAAGGAGCAATTGTCAAATCAGTCAAGGGAAAGCAAGGAGGAAAGAGCACGAGACGATTGTCCTGTTCTCATCATGGTGGTCCGCCCAAGCACTGAGCGCTCCAACGACTGGCTCAAGCCTGTCGACGATGAAGATGAAGGCTTCCTCACGATGGCCGACGATGCCGAGGCTACAGGATGTCTTGTCCAAGGGAACATATCAACTCTCAATTTGACAACAACTGAACTGCCCGTATACATGACTATTCACCGGTAAACTTGCCCCGATCCTCGCAGCATCAAAAAACTGGTTCAATGCCTGTGGTGAGCCATTGTATAAGCTTTCCCAGCATTGCATTGTTCTTTGGCAAGATGGATCAGTGTGCTAACTCTCATTGAGTGTAGAGTCCGTCGATTAGTTCTTGCGAGTATCGGTAAGTTGTCCTTCGTATAATTGTGAAACATGAAGTCTAACGCGCCGCAAAGATGATCCCTATACCATGGAGCACTTCAGGGACCCCAAGATGAACGCTCTGGTTGTAAGACCTCTAGTCGAGCGACTTTACAACCCAGACGATATATCAGTTGGTGAGTTCAAGCCCAAGATCTCATCCTATACCCTTGGCTAACTGTCATGCAGTTTACTGCCTATTGGCAAATCGTGTCTCTTTTCTGAGAGACCAGTCCACTGAAGTCCATCAGAGTGTCAACCAAGCCCGTGCAATTTTGTGCGAGCTACTCGCCAGTAGAGTCCTCCGCCGATTTCACGAGGACAACCCGGGACCCCAAGGTCTCCTGCTCCTTGCACATATTCTCGTCGAGGGTTTCGATCCATTCCAAGGCGCACCTAGCCACATGGAGCGTCCAGCTAACAGACCACAATGGCCCGGAGCTTCTCAGGATCCCGGATCTGAGAGGAAACTGACAGCACTGGAATTGGCCATCGTTTCTGAGAGCAAGTTCTTCATCAGCTCTGCAGCCTGTCAGCGAGCTGTCGATGCAGTCCATAACGGCCAAATCATCTACACACCCCTTTCATTTATGGATTTCCTCCCAGATCATTATAAGCGACGCCCCATCTCTCTTTACGACCCTCGAACAGCGCCTCTTCTTAACCACCACCGTCTTATCGTCCCTCGCAATCGAAATCTCATCGAACTTGTTCATTTTGTTATACTTCTAGGTCTTTATGTCATGACCATGGTCTCTCGTCATTCTCAAGTTAACATGTGGGAATTTGCCTTCTGTATATATACGTTTGGCTGGCTTCTTGAGAAAATGGCTGCCATCATTGAACACGGCTGGGCTGTTCACGCACAGAATTTATGGGCATTTCTCGACATCACGTTCGCTTCCATCTTTGGCGCCTATCTCGTCCTCCGTATCTACGATTTTCTCCTCGACCAGCTTCATTCCGGCTACGGTTTACCAATCCTCTGCATTGCAGCACCTGTCATGCTGACTCGAGTTGCTTTCAACATATTGCCCAACAATCTCGTCTTTATCTCCGTCCACGCCATGATGAAAGATTTTACTGTATTGACGTTCCTTGCCACCTGGTGCTTCACTGGTTTCTTGCTTGCTTTGCAATGGCTAGTCAGTGCCAGTAATGACGACAATGAAGAGTTCAGCTGGTATGTTGTGGGCAAGTGGATGCTATGGATTTGGTTTGGCCTGGATGGTGAGGGTATCGAGGAGTCGGTACGCTTTCACATTGTTCTTGGCCCTGCGCTCATGATTGCATTTGCGTTTCTTGGCAATACGCTTTTCTTGACCATTCTTATTGCCATGCTCACCAACACCTTCTCCAAAATTGTTGCCGATGAAACTGCCGAAATCCAGTTCCGACGCGCTGTTTTGACTTTCGAGGGTGTCAAGAGCGACTCCATCTTTGCTTATCCTCCTCCTTTCAACATTCTCGCCCTCATGGTGCTTTTACCCCTGAAGGCGATCACCTCGGCTCGAGTTTTCCACATTATCAATGTGGCTTTAATTCGTACTCTCAACATGCCCACGTTGCTTCTTATCAGTTTTGTGGAGCGACGCCGTCTATGGATGCAGTCCAGACGTGCTGCTGGAAAGCGATCCAAGTGGCAGTTCTCCTCCCTGTCACCTCACAATGATGTTCAGGCCGTCTTTAAGTCTGTACCCCCCACCGAAATATCTGACATAATCGACCAGCTCGATCCATTGGGAGATGTCCCAATTCTCGAGGATGATCTTATGCCAACAATGGCAGGTGATAACCCTCAATCCAAGCTGAGAAGATGGAGAATGTTGCAGCGAGAGGGGCATCGGCGGACGGAACATAATGAGGCGTGGAGCAGCTCAAGCAGCTTGAAGGATGAGTAGCCTCATTGACGATTAGGATTACAAAGCATTACACTGGCGAATCTGGACAGTCTTCTTCTTTTATACCACTCTTTTAGATAATTCGGGTTGGTGAATTTGTTTCGGCGAGATATAGATAGAACGGGATGGTCTTGCTTTATGCGTCTTGATAGAATAGGGCTGTTCGTATAATTGAAATTCCTCATTTCCTCATAAATTCGGGGAGAACGTTCTGCCAGGAGCAACGGACTTTGTCCAGAATCAATTCCTTTGTTCAGGTACTACCTACTAAGGTAATGAAGCATCAATCAGTACTACCTAGGTAAGGTACTGTACCTGTAGGCTTGTAGGTAAGGTCCAATAGGCAAGACCCACCCAAGCTGCTAGCCCCGCCGTCATGCCGCCTCAAACGGGAGCTAATGTAGGCAGAGCGACCAATAATCAATCTTTACAACACCATTAATCAACAAAGACCACTCGAGAGAAGAACAATTAACGACGATTATTCGAGCCTCAATCGCCTCATCAACACCGACTGCATACGAACAACGAATATACTGTAGGAAGCATCAAGAGCCAACTCATCATGGCAACAGGCGAGAGCGACCAGGGCCAACCGCTGTCCCTCAGACCGAACCCCGTCGCCGATCGCAAACCTCAAAATATTGCCGAGTTTATCACACGCGTCAACGCGCAACCCGGAGGTTTCAGAGCTTTATCGGCGGCCAAGATAAGAGAGGAGATTGAGCAAGAGAACGCGGCAAACGGAGATGCACAAGACAAAGACAAAGACGCTGATATGGCGGATGTTGATGAAGACGACAATGAGGATCAGGATGCCATGGCCGACCCTCAGGAAGTGCGCATGGAAATGCTGAAGAACCTTGAGTATGGAGCCATACCTTGCTTAGACATACCGATCGATTTATTCGGGAAGGATAAAACCATGTGCTAACTTCTATCAGTGTCGCAGCAAATACAGCTCTGCTCACTCTCGACTTCCTCTCCCTCCTGATATCGAAGCAGAACCCTACACAGGCCGGAGCCACCCTATCGCAGGGCCTTCGGGATATGGTTGGAATAGGTACACTGGGTGCCGACAAGCTAGATAATCCTCCCATCACTCAAGCCAAGGCACAAGAGCAGGAGGACATAGCTCTAGGGTTTACTCTCATGCAAACCGACAAGGCACGGGATGCTGCTGAAGCTGCCACCTCCTTTTTGCGAAAAGAGGTTACGGCCGAGGGCAAGTACTGGGAGGAAATAGTGGCAGTTCAAAAGACTGGATGGTCCATATCCAGAGTTCCTCAAGAGAGGCATATCCTGGGTGTCCGATTCGGCTTCTCAGAAGGTATTTTATCCATCATCACATGTACCAGCTCATAGATTCCCTAACCTGTTCAAAAGCTGCACCCGAGTATAGAAATAGTCTTGCGCCCTTGAGACGAGGCGATGATGGGGCAGTTCAGCTTGACTGCGGCAGACTAGGAGGAGTATCGGAACGAGTCGTGGTCACATATGAGAGGGAAGGCCAAATCACAGGCCGCTCTGCCCTACCAGCCGAGACACCCGACGACGCTCCTCTCGAGAAGCGGGTTCTTGAAGCTCGCAACACCATATTCTCACAAGAGCTCTGGCACGAGCTCACACGCGAGGCTCGCACCCTAGCAGCCTATGATGTCAAGTTGGACGGCCCTCGCCTAGTCTGTGACATTGACCCAGCGTCCAAGTCGAGGGTCATATTGGAGCTGGTGCCACTCGGCTCCCAGGCTTCCTCAGACGAGAGTCTTCCAGATAGCCGCATCGCCGAGACGATCTCGCTCGCATTACACGTACTTCTCGGTTATGCTCACAGACAGAACGAGCTTACGAGGACACGCCCCATGCCACCTCATATCCCACGATCTCGAGGCCAGCAAACTCATGCCCTCCTTCGACCCATCATTGCTCGCCTTATGCACCTCCACAACGTTCAGCTCGTCACCAAGCATATCGGTTCCCTTGTTCAGTCGCTCAATCGTGCTGGTATCCCATCTCGTTTTGTCCTTCATACAGCCACAACCTCTCTCTCCGACTCGGATCCTGCGAATCAAGGCCCTAACCAGCTTGCATCCTCGCAAACTATGATCCGAAATATGTTGCAGCCAATCGAGTTCAACATCAAGCTCACCATTCTCCCCAACACCACATTTACTGTTCGCGGTCGAACATTCCACTTTCCTGTTACAGCAACGTACTACTATGTAATCGCGCCGTCCAGCTCGCCTCTCTTGTCTGTCTGCGCTCCCTACCGGGAAGGATATCCCGACCCTGGCGCTCTGGCAGTTTATCTCGGCACTGCTACCACACGCCTCCTTGTGGAGCACTACCTCTCCAGCCTTTCACCTCCATGGATCAAAAGCATTCAGGGCGACTCGATCCAAAATACTGATAACGAGGACCTGGAGGTATCTTTCACCGTTACGGAAACGCCTGCTTTGAGTATCAGGAGCACATCTTCAGTCGACGGGAAGCTCATGCGTCAACAGTGGACATGGTCAGATGACACCACCCAGGACTCCGTGCAGGACATAGTCAATCGCGAGACTCAGAAAATAACGTCTTGAAACGGCGCCCTCGAGAAATCAGCCGTAGATTGGATATGGACGTCGACTTGTTTAATTGAGCGTGAGAGTGCCCTTCATAACATCAAGGTCGTCAAAAGATAGAGAGGCGGGTGGGTTATATGTCTTTACGTTGTAGACATTCGAGAATGGGTGTTAGCATATTTCCAATGGGCCATTCTCCGTAAAATAAAGCTACAATATACCGCCTCTACAGCTAGCTACTATGTTTATGCAGTGCATGCTAGTGGAGCATATACAGAGTGCACGTCGCTGCTCCCACCTGTACATTGGTTTTAAGGAGGGCAGAAGGTTCTGAAAAATGCAGTTCTTTTTTTCTTTTTTTCTTTTTTTTCTTGTTTTACATGCTTCTATCTCATTAGGAGTTTTCGTTACCTTTGTAACATCATGAGCTACCCGCTTTTTAAAAGTATCGAACACTGATGATAATCTACATTGCCCAAGATTGTGCCTCTCTTGAAGGATCGAGGAAACCGTGAAACACTTCCCCTGAGTGCCGTGATCCCTTTAATACATGCCATACACTCCGCAAAAGGATTGGCGGAGGAGCTGGCGCACCTCCCCGGATACCATACTGACAGTAAGAAACACTGGCGGAACGCCAGTAAAAGAACGATTGAATACACCAGAGCCTCTTGATCAACCTTCGAGCCTGAAAAGGCGCCGGAGCTCGTTCTCTCCTAGTCGTCCAATCTTACCGCCTTCGTTCTCATCCAATGCTGCCTCAACCATTTCTTTCTTCTTGTTCTGCAATTCAATGATCCGGTCTTCGACAGTATCCTTCGTCAAAACGCGATAAACTTTGACCTCCCTCGTTTGGCCGATGCGATAAGCACGATCGACAGCCTGCATCTCGATATAAGGGTTCCAAAAAGGGTCCATAATAATGACCCGAGAAGCAGACGTTAGGTTTAGACCCGCGTTTCCAGCCTTGAGAGAAACCAGCATTACTTTGGACCCTTTACGATCACGGAAATTATGAGCAGCAATATTGCGATCTTTTGGCGACATGGAACCATCATATCTTTCTGGTTTCAACATCTTCTCGCGGGACATTGCCACCTGCAAAAGATCAAGCAACAGGGTCCACTGAGAAAAGACAATGGTCTTCTCACCCGTTTCTTCAATCCTTTTGAGAAGGTTCATGCATTCCGTAACTTTAGCAGCAGGCTCCCAAGTTTTCCGAAGGTAGCGCATGTACTTTTTGAAAGCATCACGATTCTTGTAAGCCTCCTTGCGCAAGGTTTTGAGCATCGAAGGCTTAACGTCAAGGGCTTTGCTTTTGCCCTTTCCTTTCCTTTTGCTCTTCTTTCTGTTCGTGTCCATGCCCTCCTCGTCGGAGAGTTCGTCGTTGATGATGAAATCCTTGAGGTTACCCTTGTTGTCAACCTCATCATCTGACGCATAATCAGAGTCTGTCTCCGAGTCGTCGTCCGAGTCAAGCTCGCCATCCATTTGTGGCTCTTTTTCAGATCCTTGCTCAATGGTTTCAGGCATATGCACCTGCCGGAAAGTCTCATAAGAAAAGCATTTGGCCGGGTCGAATTGACCACGGCAGACAGGGCACTTAGCCCGGTTACTTTCGGTGCCTTCTTGTATATTGAGCGTAGCAGCGTTCTCCGCAATGCGCACCAGACATTCACCGCAGCTGTCGTGCCCACAAGGAATGAAGAAGCTAGGACATTGAACAGCATCGTAGCAGATGGGACACTCGAAGTTATCGATTCCTTTAATCCTCTCCACTATAGCTGCATCTAGTTCCTTTACCAGCTGCTTCTTTTCTTCGTCAGTGATGGAAGTAGAAGAGGGCCCTGCATCATCTACATCAAGATTAAGATGTGGGTGACAGCATGCTTGGCGTAAGCGAAGCAGAAGTACAAGAATGTTTGAGTAATTCTTGCTCACAGTGCCCTCTCGAAGATACTTGTTGACCAGCACTTGGGCGTGCTTTTCAAGTTGGGCGTAAAAGTCTCGCTCCTCAGAAGACAACTCAGCGTAGACGATTTCCTCGGTCTTCTCGGGTAACCTTAGAATAGGCTTGCCGTTGAGCTGGGAGTTCTTTTTTCGGCGAAGCATTATAGCTTTGAGGAGCGCTTGTAGTTTTGTCATGGCGGTGCTTTTATGGTCGCCATTGCGGCCGAAGAGTCTACCAAATCCCTATAAGGTCAAGGGTTAGAAGAAGTTTATACTTTGCGGGTTAACTGGCATACCTGGCGGAAGACTTCCCATTTGCAGTAGGGCCTGATCTTAAGAAACTTGATAAGAGAATAGAGCTCCAAGACTCCGTTCATCATAGGTGTTCCGGTAAGGCACCACCGGTACGTTGCTTTGAGCTGGGTGCAAGCCATGGCAGACTTTGTCTTCTCGTTCTTAATACATTGCGCTTCGTCCAGAATAATACGGTAAAACTTGGCTTTGAATGGGTGTAGGAGAGGACATTTGAGACTGTTGGCTTTGTCATTCCAATCAATGATTTGGTGCTCATGCTCCTCTTCTAGCTTGTTGAATCGCTTGAGCTCTTGCGCGAGCGAACCGTACGTAGTCAATACCACGTCATATCTGAGCAATTCCTCCGTTGTAGTCTTCTTACCATGATGCAGATAAACTGAAAGTCGATGAGAAAATTTAGTCTTGGAAGCAATCTCTTCTTCCCATTGACGAAGGAGGGCAAGAGGAGCGACGATTAAAGTTGTCTGCTCAGTCAGTCTTTAAACTTAGCAATGACTTTTGATCACACACCTTGGGCTGAGTATTTGTTGGACGGGCCAGGATAAGCGCAAGTGTTGAAATCGTCTTCCCTAGACCCATATCGTCTGCTAGGATGCCGCCCTTGTTAGAGCCCTCCTCCATCTTTTTCATCCAAGCGAGGGCGATATCCTGGTGCGGATACAGCGGTCCCTTCAAGCCAGCTGGTGCGTCATTAGGGTTCAAGTTTGGAAGATCCATGTCAGCAGATATGTTCTTCAACAAATCCTTAAGCTCATCGTCGTTCAACCCAGGGCCATGATCATACGAATCGTGCAAGAAATCCAGTGCATGCTGAGGCATTGGACTCCCGTCTTGGTATAGACCGTTGACAGGGTCAAAATTATTTGTTCGATTAATGATACTTGCTAGAGCCGACGGAGATGAAAAAGTGCCCGGTACAAACGAAGGCCCAGGTCTAGCGACAGGACGAGGTGGCACAAACTGACCACGTCTTGTCAAGTCAGGGTAACCCATGGTCATACCCGGAGTTGGACGTTCCATACGAGCCGGCGAGCGCTTAACAATAGACCCGGCAAAAATAACATCGGGGTCTTCTTCTGTGGCATTCTGGGTCGAAGCAGTTGATATGGGTATGTATTGAGGGTTGAATTGTCTTTGGGGGACATTGAATGATGGTCCAGCTCCCAGTGAATCATCCCAACGCGCATCGTAAGCACCAGGAATGTGAAAAGCAACATCATCGTCATTAATTGTGGACGCAGCAGGCGGTTGACTGCTCATAAGTCGTGTGAAGGCGTTGGAATGGGGAGAATGCGGTCTTGCTACCTGGTAAGGAGAGTCTTGGCTAGAAAGTTGTCTCGCAAGCTGGCTATCTTGCCATTCTTGCTTTTGTCTATCCTCAGCTTTGATCTGTTGTGCAACGAAATCAGAAACCAGATCATCGTCATCCCTAGTATGATCTTGTCAGCTCCCGAGCCCAACCCGATGGGATACAGAGCAAACTTACCCAGTAAGGTCTACGAAGTCGATGGGTTCTTCATTAACAGTACCATGAGAAGAAGTAGCAGAAAAGATGTCATTTCTAGGCGATGGGGAGAATCGACGACTTTTTGAAGAGCTTTCATGTACAGATAAACGAGCTGAGTCTGCACCCCTTTTCCTGCTTGGAAGGGAGAAACTGCTTTGCCGTGGAGGGTCCATGTTGCGAGGATCTGGGAACAGGAGTCAGTTCAGAGTTGAAGGGAACAAAGATGCGGCTAACAGCCATATATATATCGCAAGCAATTCTAAAATTTTCAAGATTGGGATTTGGTTTCCTGAGCAAACAGGCATGATAAAAGTTCCTGGAATGAGAGCATAGTATAATTCAACGTACCTGATGTAGGAGTAGCGCTGGGATGCTTATACCTCGTATCATGATGGTTCTCTCCTGCTGTAAACTCAGTCAGTGGACGTATAAACTCAAGATGGCATGAGGTGCGGAGGTATGCCGTTGGAAGTAACCTACAGGTACCAGTTTGTGTCTTTTGGTTCATGTCCCAAAGAAGTTTCTTGAGGCGAGCAATTTCCAGATGAGCATCTTGCCGCATCTCTTCAGATCCATCATATGTCTCATCTTCAAGGGAGTCGAGCACAACCTTCTGTATAATGAGCTCCTCTTGAAGCTCCTCTCTGCTCATGGAGGCAGTGCCGTTGTCAGACATTCTGAGCAGCGATTTACAAGACAGCGCACAAGCGCAGAAGCACCCGAGAGTTCTCGGTCAGCGACAGATGGAACAACCAGGATGCAAGGGCCCATCCATCAAAGTCGGGTACACGCAGGTTCGAATGGCAGACAAGGCGCGATACTTGGAAAGGTTCTGTCTGAGTTAAGAGAGCACTGCTATCCCCTAGGCATCGATGTTGATACGGGGGATGTTGGGGCTGAGGTTGAAAGGCAAGGTCAAGATTGAGTTGAAAATGAGCCCAAGCCAATAGTTGAGCCTCTCTACAATAGACACCCAAGGTCAGCACCGAGTGTAGTGGTCCGGTATCCGACAGTGTGGAAGGAGCTACGCCGCGTCACGCGTAGGTACGGTAGGCACTGTAACTTGCCTCTACTGTTAATCACTGTGGGGAGTGAGCTAATGCAGGCGCAGGCAGCAGGGCCGAGGGGCAATTCAGAATGCGACAGAACAAAGGCAGCCGAGAGACCCACTGAATTATCCACTTTTAAAGATGACATACTATCATGAAATCATGGGTACAAACTACCAAAGGTTCATCAGAATAACTTAGGTATTGCTGCCCTGGACAACGGAACTATCAATCTACAGGTACGATGTCTTCTCTGCATTGGCTCATACACACTCGGATACTTTATGCAGAATCCTCCCTAACATTTCACATGTCTGTGCTTACGAATTCTAGCACAGGATGAATAACCTGCAAGTCGCCGAATGCTCAAACGAGTTGAAAAACATGTAATTTCCACTTCAAATACGTGGCAGAGATTTATAAATCCAGGCTATGGAACGAATGTGAGACAACAATATGCAATGGCACCGCCCAGTGCGTCGCCTCATTTTCAACCACAGTTGAAAGGGAAAAAATGATGATATCAAATCTGTGCCGACATCGCTTGGACGAATCGCTATCCTCGCCGTGTTCTCCATAATAAGTAAGAAAACGCCTCGCCAAGCCCATCATAGTGTCGCTATTCGACCCGAACGCCGTGAACACCACCAAAGAGAAGTACAGTAGCTTTAAACTCCGTCTAAAGCATCTAATCATCGCCAGTAATCTTGTGCCATACCTTCTCCACTTTATGGGTAAACCAGTCCCAGATATCCTCATCTTTATCATCGTCATCGTCGCTATCGCTATCGCTGTCGCTATCCTCATGTTTGTCGCCACCGTCTTTGGACGGGGCTGCAGTCTTGGACGGCTTTACAGGCTTCTTGAGCGATATTGTAGTCTTGGTTGACCCTGAAGTGGCAATTGGGACTGTTGGTCGTTCAGGCTGGGTATGCTTTTGAGGAACCGTCGGTCGCTCGATATGATGAGGCTTTTCTCCTACAGTTGGGCGAGCCGACTCCTTGAGGGCGGTTGGGGGATCTTCTGGTTCCTCAGGAGTATCTTCAGGCTGGTGGACGCCTACGGGCTTAAGTGGTAACCGAAGTGTCCCATTGTTGGGACTCGGTGTTAAGCCAACAGAGTCGCACAGCATATTGTACACCTCGATATTTTCTGTTTGTCAATATTAGCGATCAAACGTCCCATTTCCACAAGGATCAAAACTTACGAAAGACATCAATCTGGCTGTTTGCCGGATGCGGGAAGGCAGGGCCACGGGCGATGAAAATGGCGCGCATCAGGGGATGCTCGTGATCGTAGCCATGAAGACCCCGGGGGTGATAAACGAGATTGTTCTTCTTTCCTTCTTTGACATCAAACTCTTCCTTCGTAACGATAGCCCATCCTGTCTCGGGCACTACCCAAAGAGGCGCAATGCGAGGATGCTTGGAGAAGTGGTACCGCTCGGGCATGTCGACATCACGGAGATAGACTTGAAAATTTGGATTCGACTTGGCCTTCTTCTTCAACTGATCATAAAGTGGTTTAAGGTCATCTGGATCCTTGGGGCGAAGTCCATAAAGCGGCCAACCATCAATATGCTCAATCTTGTCCATATCAATAAGGTCTTCAAGCTGAATAAGCCGCGAAATATCCGTCGTTGCCATCCCGTGGTCCGAGACAATAATCACGTTGACAATATTAGTCAGGTTGCGTTCTTCGAGGCCGTGGAAGATTTCACCCAGCATACCGTCTACTTTCTGAATGGTTTGCCGAATCTCAGTCGAGTTGGGCCCAAACTTGTGACCGTCGCTATCAACGTGAGGGACATAGGCAGCGATCAACTGAGGTCGCATGTTGTTGACGTTCACCGTCTTATCCTCCAGACCGGGCATGTCAAGAAATTCCATAATTCTTGAGACCTTGTTGTCGAGTGTTTCTTTGCCGTTGAACTTATCCATCAAGCTTGGTTCGGTGTGGAGCACATGCGCCTCGCTTCCTGGCCACATATGAACGGCACTTCGAACCCCTTGCTTCTCTGCTGTCACCCAGAAAGGCTCGCCTCCCCACCATTTAGGATCAAGGCTCTGCGCTGGGTGGGTGTAGTAAAACTGCGACTGGAGCTCAGGGTCCCAGAACGTGTTACTAACGATACCATGACTCTCAGGATACAGGCCGGTCGCGAGTGTGTAGTGGTTTGGGAAGGTAACTGATGGGAAAGATGGGTGCATCCATTTTGGCGATACCCCTTGCGCAACAAACGAGTTCAAGGTAGGCGTAAGTCCGCGCTGAAGAAAGTCGGCACGGAAACCGTCCAGGCTGATAATAAGGGACGTCGGTGCGAAAAGTGCAGTTCCATTGCTGACCAGCTTCTGATTCACCTTGATATACCTGCTTTTTCGGTTCTTAGATAGCTTCCAGGCCAAGAGAATCAATATGGCGAAGCCAATGGCTATAAGGGAATGTATAAAAACCCATCGACGCCAGCTGCGACGTCGCTGGGCTTTTGCTTCGGCGATCAAATTCAAGTGGTGCCGGTCCAGTTCGTCACTATCATCCCTCTCGCTACTCTCGCCGGTAGAGCTTCCTTCCTTCATTCCTCCCTCTTCCATCTCGTACATCAACTCTCCATCTTCTCCATGATGCGCATGCTCCACGAGTTTATCGCGCTTCTTTTGTCTTCGCTGACGTCGAATATTCCGTTTCTCGATTACAAGGTTATCCGTGGAACTGTTTACCGACTGGGTCCCCGAGTTGCTTCCTCGACGGCTGAAGATTCTGCCCAGCTGTGGAACAGCGAGTCCCGAACCTCTGCGATCCCGTTCTTTCATTTGTCGCGAATCGGTAACGAGTCGATCAATATCATCCTCTTCGACTAATACGATGCGGTCGTGCGCGCGCAGTTCTCTGCTATTTCTCGCGCGCGAAATAAGCTCATCGTCATCGGTATCGGTATCTTGATCACTGCGGGAGTGGAGGGAAGAAGCATCGTCGTCGTATGCGACTGGAGAGAGAAACGAAGCATTGTCGCGGTCCTCTCTGGAAGGAGTTGTATCCAAACGTTGAGCGGACATGATGGCAGGACCTCACAATTGGTTATTGTAAGCATATATGTCCTTACATCTGTCACGTTGCCGTTGTCGCATTTATGAGGGAACTCTATTTAAGGGGACGAAAGACATGGATGCTTTAGACCCTTGGATAAGACTCGTCCAATGCCGCGAATGAGACCGGGGCCTGACTTCCACCGGGCTCCGCCTATGCCCACATCCGATCTTTGAATGGCACGATCTTAGTCGACATGAGTTTGATTGGTGGGTTCATTCAACTTGGAATGTTAAATGCCGTGACATGCTTGTTTCAGCATTTCAGCGTTTCCAGTTTGAATGTTGCATACGCCATTTCATTTGGCAACAAGAGAGGCTTGAAAAGGTGATTGATTATACGGAGAATCCCAATACTTTGCCCAGTACTTTGTTATATCCGAATCCTGGTTCAAACAATACAGGATAAACAAGTCAAATAATATCTTGTTGATAGATAATGTTCCTAGCCTTCCTGAGAAGCCCCCCACATGAGTTTTAGCTCAGACTAAAAATCCAACGTATTCCACAAAGTTATATCGCCGTGAGAGGCAAAACAAAAGAAGATGCGGTTTATGTGGATCGAACACATGACCTTCAGATATCAATATCCCGAAGTTTGACTTCAGTCTGACGCTCTCCCAACTGAGCTAAACCCGCTATTGCTTGTGAATGCTTACAAAATTTACGTATAGATATGCTTGGCAAGCACAAAGGTAGGGTATATAATTCTTGAAGGAACCCTCAGCTACAACTAATTCGAGCAATTGCAACTCTAGTCAGATCAAATCTATCCTGATAATCACGAAAAGGTAGAATTTATCCTCCCCCGCCAATATCTATAGCTTCCCACCCTTACTTGCAAACCAGCCATCGGCCTCATCTCGCCCCAACAAGCTTGAAATCATTATCTTCCCAAAATTGTCTATATCATCTGCCTTTGCTTCAGCAAGGACGTCCGTAAAGATAGCATTAGTCACTACATGATGGTTCTTCTCTTTCCAGGCCTCAGCGAAACCTAGTGGAGTTGTGGCATTCCATAAATGTGCAGACAGCGTCCAAGAGTGACACAACCCAAGTCTCCCATCGCATTGCAGTATGTTGCAACCGACCATGATTCGGTAGGTTTGTACAAAGTAAAAAGAAAAAAGGAGAGTGCGACGTAAAGATTCTTGAAAGATCCAGTCCTGCCAAAATGCCTTCGTCGGGGCTATGGGGAAGAGAGGAAGCGCGCTAGTCGTTCCATTGATATTGAATTGTGCGTAAGAGAATAGTGATATTGCTGATGCCTCAATTGCTGGGATAATTCGCTCTGCTGATGCACGGGCGCCAATATCGCCATCATATAATCGGATGATCTGGTAAAGGATCAGAGCTTGGGTATGAGCCAGGCATTCCATAGCCATTACAGGCGGTGGAGCCAAAAGGAGATCATCAACGCGAGACTCTATACTGCGGAAGATGACAGGGGAGTTGACACTATTCTTTGCCATGTACAATGCACAAGAAGCGTGAGCATCTGATCCAAAGTCAGTGATATCAGACACCCAACATGTTAAGCGTGTGCCTTTACCTTGCATAGACCGGGGCATGCCATCTTTATAGAGTAATGGGTGACACCATGGTGTTTTGTTCTCAAGAACCATCATCTTAGGGGCCTCTTTGATCTCATCAACAGCCCATTGGAGGCGATTGAGAATAGAAGCTGGGACGTTTCCAAAGCCTCGCGTTGTCGGTGCGATCAAGGACAGTGGCGGTTGAACTAGGTCCAGAGATACGTCCTCCAGCGGAAAATCGAAAGTCCCCAGTCCGTTGGAATGTGCATCAATGCTCGATATAACAGCATTGAAATCTAGGATCGTTGACCCACTGATAGAGGGCGCTTCTGAGATATCAGGAGACGAGCCATCATTGGTCAGCGAGGCAGGTGATACAGTCTCTGATAGTTCCGACTCAGGAGTCAACGGCCCTCGTAAGATCCGAGCTGGGTATTGGCACGAAATATGTCGTTGTGAGCATCGGAGGCACGCTGGCAAAGCAAAGTCGCAACGCCGCTTAGCCTTGGTACAAGCAGTGCATGATTTGCGCCGACTTGGCGGATTACGACGTTCTCTAGCGGTGAGAGACATAATGTGAAGAGGGAAATCCGCAAAAAGCCGCTCCTGGAACTAAAGTATGCGGAAGTAGAATTCACAACACGGGCGATGATCAACTGCGAAGGTTCAAGGTTAAAGGTAAGACTAACAACCAAATATGGGTAGTCTAGAGAGGAAACGTAACGCGCCGGCAAAAGTGGGACTGGGCGGAACTCCGCCCGGCGTCAGACGTTCGGACTCGGGAGGTCTCTAGATAAAAATAGCGGACCTCCGGCGACGGGTTTCAACATTGGTCGCTACATAGTTAGGGATTTCCGCAGGTTGTAGAGGGTGATATAAAAAGGGGGACAAATCATACTACAGTAACCAAATACTATGCTCTCTTCTCGCTACCTACACCTTAATCATATATTCACATAATACCCAAACGTACACCCAATAATAGTATTTGTTCTTACCACAACATTAAAAACCCACGATCTAACACCCCTCAATATGGATACTCCTACAGTCTTCGTCAGTGGTGCTACCGGATGCCAGGGAGGTGCCGTCGCTCGCTATCTCCGATCCAACAAGGTTCCCGTACAAGCCCTCGTTCGCAACCCAACGTCTGAAAAGGCCAAAGCCCTAGAGTCCATTGGCGTCAAACTTGTACCCGGCGACTACGACAACAAAGAAGCATTGAAAGAGGCCATGGAAGGATGTACAGCTCTCTTCCTTGTGCTTATGCCGGATTTCACAGATCTCACTGCCGAACGACGATGGGCTACCAATATTTTTGACATTGGTAAGGCAGCTGGTGTCAAGCATGCCGTATTCTCAAGCGGCTTCGGCGCTGGGGATCCGGATCAATTGACAGCTCTTGAACCAGGCAGTTTCCTGAACACAATCATGCACAACAAGCACGCCATTGAAAACCTGACCCGGAACGCAGGCTTCGAGTATTGGACCATCTTACGCCCCGGAAACTTCATGGCCAACTATCTTGAACCGTTCGTCAGGATGTATCCCGGTCTAGTCGAAAAGGGCGTTTGGACGACTGCTCTGTTATCCACGACAGTTCTACCTATGACCGATACCATCACAATCGGCAAGTTCGGCGCCAAAGCATTACTCAACCCAGAAAGTTTCCATGGAAAGGAGATCACCTACGCTGATGAATGGCTTGAGGTTGAAACCATCCTCCAGAAGCTCTCTCAAGCAGTGGGGAGAGAATTGAGAGCTGAGTACCTTTCGCAGGAAGAGATCAATGAGCAGAAGGGAACAAACCCTTTCATTTCTGGGCAGCTCGTGATGCGAGAAATGGCCAAGTTTGCCACGAAAGAGGGAGTCGAAGCATGGGGGATCTCACTGAGCACATTCGATGCGTTTTTGAACCGGGAGAAAGAAGCCATCAGGGAGACCTATCACAGGGTCAACTGAGGAGGAAAGACTACCCAAGGGAAGGCATCAGGAACTGGTTGTAGGGATACACAACTCATGTTAGCATTCTTGGTATATGGTGCTCCACTTCATATTGTGTAGATAGTGTCTAAAAAGCCTGACACAGGCTGCCAGCCAATATGCGCCGTTGCCGTCAGAACGCCCCAAAACATATTAAATTATGTGTAATACCCCTAGTTCAGCATGCATTGCCAAGACCGTTGCGAATCCTGAAACATTCCAGTCGGTGTGTCTTGTGTGTCAGATATTCCAAAGAATCATTGAGCTACTCCAATAGTTCCTGAAGGCCCTTGTTGTTGGTTACCTGGCACGGGCTCGACGCCTTCGGTTAAATGGATAGCGCTCTTGTTGTTTCCCTCTTGCGGAGGACTGTGCTGCTCTATTCCCGGTGTCGTGTTCCCAGTTGGAACCTCCTGCTGCGTATAGCTCCTATTACCACCAGCCGAACTGCCTAGGCCACTGCTGGAATCACCAACCCCCCCGACCGCCCAATCTCCTCGAGAGTGCCGTGCTGAGGCTGACGCAGGATAAATCCCGTCGGAATCGTATGCAGCACTTCCCCTCATTACTGGGTTTTGAGGCCATCCCATAGGCATGCTGGAAACTCGACGGTGTTGTCCAGTGTTTTGGCTGTTAATAACGCCAGGCTGGATCGACGAATTGTTTGCCACTTGCTTTCCAGCGCTTACTTGAGAGCTGCTATTGCTTGATGCTTGGAAAACCCCTGCGTTCTTTTCGTTGAGGTTTGACTTCTTCTTGTGTCCCAATACTGCGGCGGCGCCACCGCCCGTGGCCAAAGCGGCAAGTGTCGCGGTCGTGGACGACCCAAAACTTCGCATCTGATCAACTGGACCACTTGCAGAGGTTTCATCAAAAAATATCCATAACATACCGGCGAGAAGACCAGTGATTATAAGAAGGGTGAGAATGGCAGCACCAGCCTTGTCTCCTGCAGGCAAAGGCTTGTAATCTAGGTCGGGGGTTGTTCGTCCAATATCTGCACCACCACCGCCAGGGTTGGCCTTGCTGGTTCCGCCAGTATCTTTCGTCAACGGCGCAGGCCGGTCTTGAATCATGCATGCAAGAGTGACTTCCAATGCCGCCATTTCTTGGCCCACAGTTATTTCACCTTCGAACTTGTCCTTGGTCCAGTAGAGGCCGCACATTTGTCCGTTTTCACCTCCTGTGCATTTGTCTGTGGCTGCAACAGCTGAAGCCCGCAGGAGTGGCATGATCGTGTCGCGAGTATGAGGAGCCCATTGTGTGGTGACAGCAAGCCAGCGGCTCAGATATGCTTTGAAAGACGTCTGGTCAAGGTTGCAGAGCTTGACAGGCTCGCAGGCGACTTCCGACATGATGTTCTTTTGAGGCCCCTGGAAAAAGACTTTTGCACCTTCGAGCAGATTATCAAGTCGAGTCTTCCACACAGGGCTTTCGGTGAAGTTGTACATGGCAGCGGCGCCGAGAATCATGCCACCTGCATTGTAAGAGAACTGGTAAGGCACCAGCTTGGTGCAGTTATTGCCAATATGGCCACCGTCATAGACATAGTAGGTCTTTGGGTCAATAAATTCGGTCCCTTCCATCCACTCCCACGTTTTATCAGCCCAGTCGGCGTAACTTTCGTTGCCGGTAAAGAGGGCGAGACGTGCGCCGAGGGCGAAGAAACAAGCCTGAGAAATCGAGTTTTTATAGTCAAAGCCCTTGTTCCACTATAGATATTTGTTAGCGTTGGTATCTCTTTTGTTTTGAAGTTGTCATGATGAGATGGATCCGGAGGCACCCCGACAGTGCCAGGGATTTGGAATAAGCGACGATAGAGCTTAGAAGTATGAACGATAGAAGGATTTACCTCGAAGATCTGCCACCTCAAACCGCCACCACAATGCTCTGTATCCCATCGAGCAGCCTGGGTATTGAAGACGGCTTGAGCAAGCCCCAACCATTGCGGTTCACTTGGATCGGGATGGGGGAAATTGAATTCGGCGGCCGACATGACGGTGAGCGCCCAGAAGCCCTGGTCGTCGTTTCCTTCGGTTCTCGTCTGGTTGATAGGCATGTAATCGTCGTGGTCGCCGACTTGGAATAAGAGCGCCTGTTTGGTTAGTTCAACGTATTGGTCATCGCCCGTATATGCCCAGTAATCAACTAGAGTTCCCATGAAGGCACCGGCGTACCACCCTACAGCGAAGTTAGGATCTCGGATGAAGCAGTAACAAGGTGTTCGAGTGATGCGTACAGTAGTAAGGCTCGGGCAGTAGGCCTGGGGTACCTCCGGGCTCATTGCCATGATACATGCCAACCATATCCTTGGCAATCTTCTTAGCGATCGATGTAATTGAACCTTGATTGAGTTTACAATGTCAGAATGCGTGGGTTTGGAAGCGGAAAGGCGCGGCGATTGGTTCATGGTGTAACTCACTGGTCGAATTGGGATCGAGTTGAAAGGCAGAGACCAAGGGATGAAGCGTCAATAGCAGGGCAGCTATGATGCCACCTGCGCCGAGCCTCGGCTCCGACGTCGAAGTGAGACGCATGTCGATGGTGAAGCTGGAGCGGCGATGAGCTCAAAGAGGGCGAGGATATTGCGCGTCGAGCTTCATGAGGAAATGTCAACAAGAAGGGAAGAAACGAGAAATGACGATGAGAAGTGGAGAGACAGAGCAAAGCTTGAGCGAAGGTTAACACCTGCTCGGATGGAATGGCTCGCTAAGAATGGAAGGAAGCAGGGGGTTTGGTGGAGGGAGGGGAGGAGCTAGAGATGATTTAGGTGTGCTTACTGCAATGCAAACTGCATCTTAGTGGATGGAACTTTAAAAGCTGGAGGTCGGGTAATACAACCGAAGCTGAGTGGGGGATGAACCGGAGACGGGTATACGCATGCCATGGAAATCAATTGATCAAGTCAAGCAAGAGGAAGAAAAAGAACTGCAGATGCATGCATATCAGAGACTCCAAGCGACTGCAAATTGCTCGCTCGTATAGCAAAAGCTCGGTTCATAGGCATACGGCCTACTTGTCTTGGATGGTTTCTTTTGGTAACGCTAAACTGTATTTGAAAGACCCCTTCCTGGAGTAACCTCGTCTCATATCTCTCAATTGTTTGCGTTATGCCATTCTTTTTGCCACGAGAAGTCACGGCGATGGCAAACGAATCGTTGTCCCAAATACGAGAGAATAGTGACTCCCATATTTGGGAGACTCCACCGGCCGGAACGTCCACCTCAAGCTCCACACTATCTCAAGCTTCATCGATACGACGAAGCTAACCACGTTAGCGGAAAAGATCAGTAGCAGTCAACCCAAGAAGGGCTAAGTTCGGTTCGTACCTGAATGAAACAGCAACAAGAGATATTTCACGGGAGTAAAGACAGTCTTGGTAGTTCGGCAGCCAAAGCCAAGTCCAGTAAACATGTAAACAATGTCTTCAGAAGATACTTTTAAATAAACACTTTGTTTGAGCATGTTTTTATTGGGCTCGACCATGGCAAAAGCGCCTGGTTCTTGGGATACTTGCTGGCATCGATGACAGGGTTAGCTTGTATCCGTAATCAAGATTCTCGTATTTTCTCCCCCAAAGGTGCTGTGTCTAACCTGACTTGCAAAAGGCTTGAGAACACACATTATGTGTTCCATCAATAGTTCAGGGGCGATCACATCTGCCAGACCGTCGCTGGCGAGACAGCTCCAGCGTGAAAAACAGTCCATCCCCGTTCTGTACCTGATATATCCATCAACGTGGGTCTGTATCGACGCCACGCATAGACAGGCAGGGCAGCTGCAGGTTGGGCCGCACGGGCCGTGGACCCACTGATCTAAGTACATACAGATAAACATCAGACGAATTATCAATATACTCTGGTATTTTTATTCTTATCTCACTCTTGACAGCTCCAACTTGACACAGTTGTGGTCACAGGATTATATCGTCTTATAATCCTGTCCGAAAATTGTCACAATCTCCCTGGTGATGAGGTACATGAACTCTTGTAACGAGATGACAAATCTCTTTGTTACTTCAAATCTCGTGTGATATAAAGTCGTGGCTTGGTACAATATGAGGAGGCATATGTAAAGAGTACGAGCCGTAGCGATCTTGAAAGAGACATATCCTACTGGGATATGGAACCTATCAGTAGTCTAGAGTCTAGAGTCGGCCAGTTGCCATGTTGACGTTAGGGCTACCATATATAGTGGTTCGGAGAATAACTAGCGTTGTTACGGCCAATATGATCGATGCCAATGAAATCCGTAGACCCTTTTTGTCCACCAGCCTGACTATGCATTCGTAGTGACTTGAATTGCCGGATCGCTGTTTCCAACTCTCTTGCAAGAGCCTCTAAGGGTAGCTAGTGTGATAAGACTCGCCTGTGTAAGTCACACTCATGCTTCTCACAAGGTATCCCAAGCGTTGTCATCTGAGTCCATTGGCTCGTCTTCGTTCGAGTCGCCTCCATTCGTGAACTCCCGGAACAGGGCTATGTCTTCAAACCTGTCAGACAAGCTTTCGACACTTGCTGTTCCAGGATCTGTCATTGCGAGATTTAAATCGGCCATAAATGTAGCCCGTATGTCTTCCGTCGGACCACTCAATCTGTTTTCTTCAAACTGCCCCATCAATTTTCGAGCTTCATCCGCTGAGAGATCCCCCTGGTCAAGTGCCATGGACAACAGACTTCGGCCAGTCGTTTCAGCAAAAGTGAAAGACCGCCGTAGATCTCCGTAGGTTTGAACACAGAAGTAGAGGTAGAAGCGCCAGGCAGTGTCTTTTTTGTCGCCCAAAATTGCATTCGCAGTCTGGATCAATGCGGTGTGCCATAACATCGAGTAAGACGAGCAGGCGTGGCTCTCCCGATACACCACCATAAGACGTTTAAGTTGGTTCACCGATGCTTTGTAAGCAGCGTCAGGAGAGCTTCGCCTGCAAGGAAACGTTTTCAACCTCAAGGGCTTAGAGGAATATCTCGCCCGAACAGTAAATGGACGCAAAATGCAGAGAATAGCGACGTGGAACCACATGCTGCGTCCCAAATTAGATATTGTCAAAAAAGAAATTTCAAAAAGGGATCTAGCTGAAGGACAGGAACATACTGGAATACCAAAACGTGATGGGGACTTTGTTCCGATCGCACCATAGATGCAGGGAGCGTCTCGGCCCAGGCTATAAGTTCCCGATACTTGTATTCGGCAAACGCAAGGGTGATGTGGCTATTGAGACCCGTAAGGGGGAAAGGCTGATCACGATAATATTTCAATGTTACCTCATGCATTATTCTCCAAAATCGACATAGTATCGGAAACGTGTCGCCCATGTACGTTTGCAGCAAGGTCTGCTGTATGGACTCGGGACTGTTGTCGGGAGTGCTGTGCCATACGTGGCCCGGTATAGGTAATACGGGCGGGTGTTCGAAATATGTGAGACCAGGTTGTTGGTAAAATAAAGTCATGAGCCTAGAGATGTCAGAACAGTGTTTTTTTGTTGTTGTTTTTTTGAATATTTTCTTATCAAAACTTACACTATCCAGTTGAAGGTGCCCCAGGCAGCGTATGATGTTGCACTTTGCAGCTCGGGGCTTACTTGTTTCGCCTTTGAAATTGCAACGCTTGTTTCGACACCAAAAAGTCCCATTCGAGTGCCCATGGAGTTGACTTCTGAGACGAACGTCAAGACATAATGGTCCTTCCCATTGCCCATGTATGAAAAGCCTAGCAGTTGTGTTGCGGCAAGGGTCAATAGAGAATCCGTTGATTTTTCCAGTGACCATCTTTTCTCTGCCTCCTCACAGAACTGTTGCGTAAACTCCTTGGCAGAAGAGTCGACCGAAGTATACATTTGCTGTTATCCCCTAAGCAAAAGTCTTGAAATAAGATCAATCCAGACCACTTACACAACCCCAGTACATGAGGGCGCTGACTAGCAGTTCACTGCAGTAGCGAGTGCGACAGTGGACTAGGTCGTCCACGAATAGAGCCGGATCAAATGGGCCCAGGAGTGGATGATCGGTCTCGAGGTATAGCGATATGATCTTGGCAGCCAGGTTGGATGGAATGGGTACTGATGACCAATGGCCAATATTCAACTTCGCTAATCGCTCGTCGCAGAAGCGTAAGGCAGGTTCAGGACTTCGAGTAGGGTTATACGCCGGGAAGGGATTGGGGCTTTCGTTCAGCATCGGGGTATCGTTATCGTTGTCAACAGTTGACGACCGACTGGCGTTGAATAGTTTTCTGTTTTAGATCAGTTGAAGCCGTAGTGGAGAGGGGGGCTGTCGCTTGGATGGCGAGTGATCAGATGTATGTGAATCAAGCGACTTACTTCAGGATATCAGACTCGAGAGGTTGGAGTGCTGGGAAAGCAAGTGAATGCCGTGCCATCAGTTCGGACTCGAGGCCCAAGAACCTCGTGTGTTTCGAAACCTGCTCTTGTTCGATAGCAACATGTGCTATTCGTGGCTGGATCATTGACATAGTCGTGTCGAGGTCGTTGTGGCATCGTAAAACTCGGAGAACATCAATTGCTTGTGCCTCGGGTCTCGTCTTCATAATATCAAACAATTCGAGGATCTGTTCTGTCTCCTTGCTCGCCTGGCCGGGCATTTTGTTCTCAACGTAGATACATGGTTCTTTCTCGCCTCGTCGCCAGCAAGCCTCGCAGAGTGGCTTTCTTCCATTGCACTATATAACAAATCATGTAAGAGAGGGAAAGGGGCTGAGAAATTGCCCAAAGAGCTTACGCGAATCTTCCTCTTGCGGCACGAGTTACATGCAAGTTGCGTGCCGATTCGTTGTCGCTTGAGAGGCTCGTCGCCTGAGGAGGCAGAAGGTTGCGAGTTAGGAGGTGAGTTTTCGTGAAAGGGGACAGGGAGGAGCTGGCGATATCTTTTGGACATTGTGTGGAGACTAGTGACGAACGACAGTCAGCACCTATTAGATACTTAGAGGTAACCGGAGGCTGGAGTCTATTAGAGGCATAGAGCGAATAGCAGCCATAATAAATGACAATTGCTAGATTGAGCGCATTCTTTCTCTAAGCTGCACGGACTTATGGAATAGGTAGCTACTCATATCCTTCACGTGAACCAACCTACATTATTGCCCAGCTGAAGGACTTCGATCCTCGATCTTCCAACTATGGGCCCAATGTTGAAACGGGCAGTCAGTCACTCAACTGGTACCGGGTGAGCCAATCAGCTCGGCTTCTCCACCAAACAGAGAGACCCATTCAGGAGCTCTAACAAATCACCCTAGACGGAAGCACCGGGGCAGTCTATTGGCTGGATCGAAAACCCCCATCGCGATCCGTCTTTGGCATATCTGTAGCCCCCCAATTGTTAACTTGTGAGAGCGACTCTACATCATTATGACAACAGAATGACCTCTTCCCCCAGAATTTGGACCTTTTGTTCCGCTAATAGACAATGCAAATATTGTAGATATCCACAACCACCCGACTATCCATCACGACGATATATGAGTACATATGCTTCAGCTAATTCCCAGCCGTCATATCTTTCCTCCTTCAGCTATTTATCACCCAATCACCCAAGCATACTTCGGCAATCACAATCCAAAGGTGTTCTTGAAATGGCCAGCAACAAATTCGCAACTCTAGGCTGTAAGCTTTTCTGGCATACATCATCACATTGAAATTCATGGCCGAACCGCCCAGCGAAACTCTTACCTACCGATTCCAATAGCAACCCGAGATTGCCAGAGACCTGCATATCGCCACACTGGACGCGACCCCCTCTTTTTCAACAACAAAACTTGAAAGAAGAATCGATAAGAAGAGACTGCGGGGCTTGACGACACGAGGTTCTCGACATTCTCTGGGCATAATACTACCCAATCTGATGGCATTATAGCTATCAGTACTTTGTTGACTTTGGTCTGCAATTCCCTAAATCCCAGCAAATAGGTATCTGCCCTCATGTAAAGGGATCGTCGACTCAGCAACACAACATGCACCAATTACGTACCAGAGGTCCAGTATATGAATCCTCTGAGTGAATCTTGCAATCCGAATAAACTGCTACGCCTGTTCACATATGATATTTCGTCCCCATCAGACACCTCAGGACACGTTATTTGGTCCGCCATATTTCATGGAATTACCAATTATTCTACTTACCATGTACCTACTACCTCGATACTACAGTAGTACTCAACATGGACCTTTCCATCAGAGTACCTGCTGACTAAGGTGTACAACTTGTCCGACATGTACCTCTGCTGTGGCGGCGACTCTGCTGTGGCTGTCATTGCGGCTGAGGTTGTCGCTCTTGACAACACGAATACGATCGTTTAGGCTTCGTAGCTGTGGGGTACCACATCACATGAGTATTTATGTCATCACCAATGCTTTGAGTTACAGTACCTGCCCTGAAATATCTTTTAAAGCGCAAAACCCCGCTGCTCATCATCGGAGACGGCTAATAATGAATCGACGTTTGGCTTTGATTGACAAGCAACCTGTTCGGGACAGCAGTGACACTTTCCAGGGCTTAGTTAGCATCTGATGCTGCCAAAAATAGAAATGCAAAGGGAGGAACAAGCATAATCATTCGCATTCAAACCGACCACTTGTTGGAGACTACTACGCACTACGTAAAAGCAAAGGACAAAGGCGTGTTGCTCACGTACTTTCTTCGGCTTTTCAAGCTGTCGAGCTAAGGTATTTTAGCCACGAAGCCAATAGCAGGCCGCTTAGCATTGTATTCGTAGGCTTTCCTAACTTCTATCTGAGGCCAAAGCCCGGTTCCCCCGGCGGGCCTCGTCAGCCAGTGCAGTGCAGCGCCCCAAACCCAAGCTCCGCCCTTCACCCGCAACCTGGTCATTCATTCATTAGGTACTCGTTTCGCCTGCACCAGCGCAACGTCTCACCATCAAACTTCCCTCCTCCAACCTCTCGTTACGCCAGCCTCCTCCTTTCGCATATCACAACGACACGACACGACGACCCATTGATTCCGAATTTCTCCTCGTTCATCGTCAATTATCCGCGCAACAACGATCGATACCCTTTTGCTATTTTCCAGCGACTTGACACCCATCAAACACAGCCAAAATGCCTGAGCAGGAAGCCCCCTACGACCCCTACATTCCCAGCGGCCAGGCTGGGGCCCAACAGCAAGGCGCTGGCGGCAATGCAAGGACGCAGGCGCTACAAGCTGTAAGTTGTTTTTGATCATTTTTGTGCTGCGCTGGTGTTTTGGGACGGGTACAAGTTGCGACACCTAGCGACAAAGCCTGTCGGTGATGGATGACGTCTCCTTCAACCATCCACAAACGCCATGCGATATTATCGCACCATGCTGGCGAGCCATCCACCATTCAATCTGGTAGTGTTTCGACTATCGCTGGGCGTCGGCTTGGCAACTTGATGGCGCCGGCTTGCGAATAATGACGCTAAGCGCTATTTGTTTCAACTTGTCAATGCATTATGAGGTTATATGGGCCTACGACAAAGATGACATCGAGGCCTTTCAGCCGATGTCCAACTTGTGCGCCATTCGTGACAGAAACACCAGCGCCCGAATGCAACATGCGCTGAGATGTGTGCTAACGAAATGACTAGCAAATTGATGACACTGTGGGTGTGATGCGTGATAACATCAACAAGGTCTCTCAACGTGGTGAGCGCCTTGATGCTCTTCAGGATAAGACCGACAACTTGGCTGTCTCGGCGCAGGGTTTCCGCCGAGGAGCCAACAGAGTCCGCAAGCAGATGTGGTGGAAGGACATGAAGATGCGAATGTGTCTGATTATCGGCATCATTATTCTACTGGTTATCATCATCGTCCCCTCTGGTATGATTCTGTGGTTTCAAACATCTTGGACGCAACGCTAACTCTTCCTAGTCATGGCTACCCGCTAATAGCCCAATGACTGCTTTGGCTACTCGGTCTTCACGAACGATGCACACGCTAGAAAATGACAACGTCGAATATTGCAAGCTATGACCATGGGAAATGGAACTTTTGGGCAACTGGCCATCACTACAATGGAATATGATTTGAGCACAGTGGAGTTTGTTCACGTTGGGTCCCGGTCTTGTTATGCTGGCGACTTTTTGCCCCTAGAACTATCCGCTGATGAGGTAGTGTCGGCATTGCCCCTGGCACGCCAGGCCGGGCTGGATGTATGAGATTAGGCGTTCCCCGATTAATTGAGATGTATACCTTTGCGCGGGTCTTTGTCATGACATGTTCCTCTTGTTGTACCAATAATAGTAACCAGACGGCCGCTTGCCAGAGTCTAAGCAGGGACGTGTCAACTGGTGTGATTGAGCTTGGAGACTGGAGCATCCTTTTCGAGGAACCGTTTTTCTATTTTCATAATACAATAGGCTTATCAAATGATTGTAGGCTCGGTCCCAAGACGTGCGTGCAGTCGTGACATTCATCATCGATTTTGATAACCAGTATCCTAACAAATGAAGCCAAAGCATCACTTAGCAACTACGCGGAGAACGTAAAAGGATGTTAACAAATACCACCAATTCACTCAAAGACAACGATTTCAACGCTTACTCTGATGGTCTTATGCCTGTCAATGAAGAGCGACTACCCTAAACATCACCAAACACGAGATTCACTATGACCCCCAAACTTTGTTCGCTCCATGAAATGAGTCTTCGCCTACTAAAAGTATCGGTTTATTATTAATTTGCATATCCTCGCACTGGCCTGTAATCGAGGGCATGGGATTTTTATCCACTTCGAAAATCAAGAGAACACCATGAGGTTAGGTCGAATAACTTGAGGAAATGGGATGAGCATATTAACAAGTAACCTATACTTCAACCAGTCAACCACAACAAGATTCGATACACTTTGTTAAGATAAAAGAAGTACGGAGATACATTACAGCTATGTTGTTCTGGGATAGGCCGTGAGTGCTGGATGTTAGACAGCTCTCAGATGTACGCTCCTAAAAGGTAGTATATTGATACTGTCCAGTCAATAGACAGTGATTTCATGGAGCTACCAAGTTCAAAAAGTCAGTCACACACATTCTTCAATTACATCGTAGAAGAAAACAACACATAAGCGAAGTTCGACATTGTTTTATTAATTGGTTTCCTAAATACATGATACCGTTGCACAACGTGAGCCGGGAACTTCCAAAAAAAGCAAAAGCGAGATTTGTGATCATGGCTACGTCCAGGATAAGTCAGACTGGAATAGTAAGCCCAACCATGCAATGCAATGCTTCTTTACCCCAAAAGGCCGTACGGTCTTTTGACCTTAGGATATACGCTGCTTCAGACAATCGCAGCCGTGACTTTCATTATCGAATTCGTACAACACTTTCTATATGACCTCCAAGAGATTGGTGTCCAAAACGCCCCCTATAACCTTGATGATGTCCGTTCCAAATGGACCGGCGTGAAATAGTAATGATGCTTTTTGTTTATCAAAGACGCAAAAGAAAAATATGAGAGTATGTCTTCTAATGCTTAGAAGTTGGATGAGGCGTTGACAGGTGTTGGTTGGTGATAAGTGTCGAGTGTGGATTGGAACGGGCTACGTTGGGGTCCGGCGCTACCAACACTGCCATATTCAGTCTTCTCAACGCTATGATAAGGACCGTTGCTGTTGGGACGGCTGTTTGACTCGTCGAAATCCATAAGACCGTCAGCCTCCTCGTTCTGCTTCTTACGTCCCCAGATCCTCCAGGCAACGAGACCGAGAGCACCAACGACAATGGCACCGCCAATACCGACAACAACACCAATAACAGTGTTGCGGGTCTTGGTCGACATGCCAGAGGAGCTATCGTCATCATCGGAGCTCAATCCAGGGGTCGAGGTGGACACACTCGTAGTGGTCATAGTCTCGAGATTACCATCGTCGTTGGTTCGTGTGACGACAGCGATATGAGTAGAGGTCACGGGCTTGGCGGTGACTCGGGCCTCCTTCTCCTTTTCATTCGTAGCGCTGGTAGCCTCGGCGTCGCCATCGCTTTCGCTGGCAGTGCTGCTAGTGTCGTCATCGCTCTGGCCCTTGCCACCGCTGACAGAGGTGCTGGTTGGTGCCGGCGCTGCCTTGGTCGACTGAGCGGGGGTGTTGTCATCCGTGGCAGAAGCAGACTCAGAAGCAGTGTCTTTGGGAGCCTCGGACTGAGAGGCAGCTGCGGTCTCGACAGGCTTGGTTTGGACAGCAGTAGATTTCTCAGCAGCCTTGGTAGTAGGAGCAGCATCCGTTGGAGAGGCATCAGCAGCGGTTGTCTTTGGTGTATCGTCGACAGTAGGCTCAGCCTGAGTGGGAGCTGCCTTTGTGGGCTCCTTTGATGCCTTATCGGTAGGCTCAGCATCGGTTTTGGCGGAGTCGTCAGATGTAGGTTCATCTGCGGAGTCAGTAGGAATAGCAGCAGCAGTGTCGGGCACAGGGTCAGCCTGGGTAACTGAGACTTCGACGGGCACAGTGACGCTTGCTTGTGCGTCATCTGATGCCTCGCTTGGGCTTGCTCTTCGCACGAGTCGACGCTCTACATTGTGAATTTTGTTGAGATCAATCCATGATGCTTCGGCGACGCAGGCAATAGAGAGAGCGACCAGGAGTAGCTCGATAAGCCGTGTCGCGTACATGATGATTGTGTCCCGAGGGTTTCGAGATAGAAGAGGGTGACTGAGCGGGATAGACCAGTCGAGATGTAAGAAGATTGTCGTTCAGGATCACGGGCGCCTAGGCGAGGCAAACGCGTATAGTACTTGGCGACACAAAGAATACGCAGCTCAGTCTAAAGATGGACTGCCTGTGAAGTGTCGTTGGCGAGTATCTGAACTAAGGAGTCCAAGATAGGAGGAAAATGGTAGATGCCGTGTCGTGTGCGATCGTTTGACGGTCGTTAGGTGTCGGATACGATGTAATATGACTTTGACGAGCGAGAGTGAGATCGACGAATAAATGCCGGGATGGGATACGCTACTGGCTTATAAACGATAGAAGAACAACAAAGACAAAAAGAAGAAGCGAGAGTGAGTATCCGTAATATTGATGTGAGTTAAAGGTTGACTATGAATGAGGAGTGGGCGACGATTATAAGAGACAAGGGCTGGAACAAAGTGGGCAAACAAAGCAAGACGAGGCAAGACAAGACAAGACATGGAATGGAAAAGATTCATGGGTCCCGCAGCTTTCTCGTATTTGGTCATTGATCCCGTTGGGTGGTACTGGCTGGGGCTGTGCTTATCTTTCCGGATTGGATCGCTAGCGACGGTAAATGGCAGTGGCAGCACACGACCTCCACTGGAACCTAGGGGCAGGCCACCTAGAGAAGCCGTCTAAAGCCAGCCCGAAACAGCCCGTTTGTTCGGGACCCGGACGTGGCGGATCCAGACCTGGCCGACATCTGGTAAAGAAAAATCATTTTCTTCTGTATTTAAAATTTATTCTTGTGTTATTTCTACAGCTGAAAAGCCCACGTCTGTTTCGCCGATAGCTCCAATAACCATTTATCATTTCCATTTCTGCACGGCCCTTGCGAAAGAGTTGTCCCTGGCAGATGCTTGCATAAGTGCCTATCATCATGGATGCTTGGCCTTTTGCTGACAACATGATCGGTTAATATTGTACATAGTATCCCAACCATTGGTTACTTCTTGATAATTTCACCCAAGTCATCGAAGTTGATATCAACATACATTTTAATCAGTACTCACCTGAGGTATATCTATATTGTGTCACCTTTTTTCTTTCTTTCTTTTCCCCCCTCTTTCGAGGTATTCAGTGCTTTACAACGCATCTCAACCTCCAACAAAGTGGTGGATCATCCACCCCTGTCAAATACTGGGTGAGTCGTCGTCATCATAGTCATCAGATAATTGATATTTTACACAATTATCTGCATCCCTCGTGGAAGCTTGGCAATACCAAGCTTGATGGCCAACTGTTCAGGCCTCCAGCTCTCCGTAGGCAACGATCATGTTGCTACGACACCATCGACAGGGTCGCTGTTTTACCGAAATCATTCTTTAAATCAAGTGATTCCTCTCTCGTTTATAAAAGTGGAGTTTTCCCGTCTCTGGGGGATTAAAGGTTGTGAGGAATGCATGTGTCCCCTAATAACTTAAAAATAGCATCCGTCTAGTCCGATCCCCAAACACCTTGCCAAAAACTCTCCGTCCCACCGGATCCCCCCATCATCTCTTTTTCGTTTTGGTCTTGTCCTCCGACGGGATTGTCGTCATGCTATTGTTCCAAGACGATCTTATAACTAGGTCTCCGCACATACGTCAGACATCAAACTCCACGCTTGCTTCCAAACGCATCACCATACTTATCAACAATTGCTCCTCCATAGTTACCGGCCCACGTGTTAAAACAACAACTGTCAGAGAAATCCGCTTCCAAGGTCTGTCCTTGTGGCCTTCAGGGTCCAGAGTGGGTTCGTGACTTGTCCGTGTCTTCACCCCTGCTTTTGTGGTGTGAAAGCTTGGGGTCACGCTCCTGTAACCAAGAGCCAAGTCGTCAACCTCACTTGGTACAAATGAGCATCGCCGTCCAATCATATCCCCCCTTGTGGTCTCCTTGTTGTTGTCGTGAGATATGCAGGGCCTTGATTGATCTATAACACGTCTTGCATATCACGTCACCTCTGCCAGACTCTTTGTCGATCTATTGGAGGCTGTGTTCATTACACGGGGTTGACTATCCGTACTCCGTGGTGCTTGCTTGACCTGGCACGTTTTCTTTCCTGTCCAATACAATTCAGTCTACGTTTTGCCAGCTCAGCTCGGCTATTTTAGACGTTGAACAGAGTTCGAGGGTACATCTTCTTGCACGGAGTTATTAGGTTGTATTGCATATAGAACTACACATCTGATCGACCTTCCATCCTCCACAAGAGCTTGATGCGCCGTAAAATAGCAACCCAGTGCCTGGAAATTCAACATCGCCTAGCAAAACTATGCTTTTCAATAACAAACCACTAAGATAACACAAGTTCAACACCCGATAAACGACGCTGACAAGTCTGATAACGGGCTCCCCGATTGTGAGATGCACATGCAATTTCTTGGAATGAAAGATAATGTTTGAATGAATGCGTGTGGACGCTGTGGGCCAATTCCAGTGTCCCAAGGAAAGGCTGCCTATACCGAAGAACGCCAAACAGTAAGGAAATCAATAACAACAAACCCCTTCCATCATATATGCTATCGTAACAAACACAAGTGAGCCAGTTTGGCAGGCTCTAGGCTATTGGCTCCAGATAGGGACATTCCGATAGGCTGGTGAGTTATAGCTGTGAAGAACTCGGAACGGAGCATCTTGTACCAACATTCCCCCCTGGGAGCTTCGTCTCCCATGTATCGGTTGATTGGGTATGGGCCCTGTAACGTAAACATTGGGATATTGCTGGACCATATTTGGCGCCCCATAGACTAGAGCTTGGTTCTGCATTATATAGTTCTGTTGTAGCTGTTGACTAAGAGTGTACATATCCATCGGTGCTAACGATTGTATAGACGACTGAAGTCGGTACTGTTGTTGAAGCTGCTGCTGCTGATCAAAGTGTTGCTGCTGTGATTGCATCAATGCAGTACTGCTTCTCGCATGCGACATGCTATGGTGGTGACGTGGTTGTATCGGTGCCGACACTCGACGATGATGCATGGTCTGAGCCATAGCTGGGCCTATTTGATGTGTGCCAGTAATCGAGTATGTCATAGCCCTAGGCTGTTGAGTATTATATCCATGCTGAGAGCCAGTGCTAGGAGCAGGGCTCATGGCCATACCTCGGTTTGAGCTGCGAGACTCAGTACGAGCATGCGAGATCTGCCGGCTTTGAGGCGTGATTCGACCATAATCTTGAGGCAAAGAGAGTCGCCGACCATTGTTTGGTCGGGAATTGAGGGGGAAAGAAGGTGCCATGGGTCTGTTATGCCCTTGCGATTTGCCTCGAGGTTTGGCGCTTCGGGTCCGCATGCTCACAGGGGGTGAGGTCTTTGTTCGCACTGCGTGGTCCATCTCGAGTTGGGGCGGACTAAGCGACACTCGACGACGTGCTGGCAGGTTAGGGGCCGAAACGTTTGTGCGAAGATGAGCTAATTCGGGTTTATCATGCCTCAGCTGCTTGCCGGGCTTATCGGCCGTGTTGCGGGTAGGCGAGGCCAGACCATCAGAACCACTAGCAGCCTCCTTGAGCTCTGGCCTTGTTGACCATGAACTTGCAGCTCGAGGACCAGAGTCGCCATGGAAAGGAGCAGAAGCAGGCTCCAGGGCGGTTGATGGGCGTCTCTGGTCGGCCTCAGGTACAGAGCTAAGAGAAGGACTGGTATCTGCGCTTCGAGAGCCGAACATCTGAGAGATAGATTGACGCCATGATAGACGCCGAGACACTTTCTTGTTTGTGGGTTTGGCACTCCCTTTCACTTCTTCTTTCTCTCGTCTCGTGTCTTCAACCACATCTTGGTTTTCAACACTCAAAATAGTATGCAGAGTATCTCTACTAGGCTTGCTCTGGGGCGAAGATCGCTGAAATGAAGGTTGAGGCTTCGCTTTGAGTTCCAGAGAATTGATAAGTATGTCCTGTTTGACCGCGGATACCCCTCCTCTCGTTATCGACCCCTTTTTCCTGGAGCCATTCAAAAACCGGTAAATCTTGCTCCCGCCACGGCTGGTATCGGGAGCTGAAGGGAGAGGGTGTTCCTCAACATCTCCCTCACAAACAAGCGGTGGTGTTGTCCCATTGCTTGATACCCGAGGCTCGAAACTTTTAGTGGATCTCAATGAAGAGAGACGCATGCGACTTCCGCGGGCAAACGGAGAGAAGGATCGGTTACTGGGACTTGACGGGCTCGTTGGGCAAGTGGATGTATCGTCATCCGTCGAGGACAAAGGGACCTCCAGATGAATGGGCAGCCGGTTGCGTGTCTGGGAGGGAATAAGGGAAGAGGTGCGAGTTGAGGTCGAATCCGAGGGCGAGCACATGCCCGACATGTCAATATCAGACCTTTCTGAATCCATTGCGTTCTTATCCGTAATGCCGGACCTCAAGCTAGGCAGTGACCGGAGGGAGACATTGGAACCGTAACCGCTGTCAACTCGGGACGCGGTCCGTTGTGTGATTTCAGACGAAGGGCTTGGGATGAAGCCACTGTCAGATCTTGATAAGTCCTTGATTGTTTTGTTTTCGGACCCGAGTTGCATTTTATTGAGATCCGGCTTTGCATTGGGGTCTTCCCTCACGTGCAAAACCTCAGCAACGGGAAATGAGACAGCATTCCCGTTCTCAGACATTCCACCATGGCCTGTTCTAGATTTGTCCCCAGTATTCGAGTGCTGGGCAACGAAGCCTGGAACTTGAGCAGTGACTGGCCTCCCAACCGTCATAGGCTCTCTGCACTCTGCTGTGTTCGCCCCTCTACTCATCAGAGTCAAACTGGGAGGACTGCTGGATTGCTCATCAAAGTAGTCCTCACGAGGGATGATTAGTGTCGACTCAGAGGCCCCTTGGTGACTGACGTCATGCTCGGGCACTGGAGAAGTCCCAGGAGCCCCGTTTGTGATCCGTAGAGACCCAAACTTCATACCACCTAACTGCTTGTAGTCGGCCTCGACTGGAGTTATGGCTCGGGCCGAAGATTGCGCTTGAGATGAGATCGTTGTGGGCATTGACATACGCCTTGCTATGCCTGACTCAATTGAATTGCGCCTCGATTGGTTGGGGGTCGCTGGGAGACTCTTGCGGAAGCTCGACTTGGCTGAGACCGGAGACTTGGAATGATAGGCTCTGGTCGCTATTCCTGGGGTTTGAACGACGGAGCGCCGGCGCGTTGGCATGTAGAGAGAAACGTCTGAATTTGTTCTGCTAATGGACGAGCCCGCAGATTGATTGATGTTGCTAGGATCACCCGTCACATCCTGGCAAGCCTTATCAGAATAGAGGTTAGACTTGGAGATGACGGGCTCGCTTGGGAGCTTCTCTTTGGCATTGAGAAACTGTTTACGATCAGCAGCTCTCGTATCGTAGCTGAAGGAGCTACGGCTGACTGCAACGGGCATGCTTTTTCAAGGAAGTTAGCTCTATTTATCGATACGAACAAGCACTGTTGCACAAACCTATCAGCACGCGCGAGTGTGCGGTAGCCGCTATCCCGAGCGATAGAGCTGGTCCCAGAGCTGTTGATGAAGCTTGGTAGTCTAGGGGACTGTTCTGACTGGATAGATCGCGTCCGGGTGGCAGAATCACGCCTGATGTCCCTACACGTAGGAGACGGCATAGGATTGGCAGCCTCACTGGCTTGGACGGCTATACCGAGCCCGGGCGTCACTCTCCTCGTGGAAGAAACCCTATCAGGAGCAGGTGGCAGCGGGCCGACGGCATACGAGTTGGCAAAACGTTCACGATGGGGCGTCACAGCAGTAGCATCGTATGGCAAACCAGTTGCTGACGTCTGGGTGCAGTGAGGTGGCTTGGAAAGTTTCCGAGGCCCGCGAGGGGTTTCGGCGGATTGTTCATTGCCCATTGGATCAGAAGCTCTAATCCCTAAAGTCGTGAGATGCTGTCGGAAGCAAGAGATGTCTGGTGCTCGGAATAAATATGCAAGGCTCGCTCAACGAGCAAAAATGACCGTTCACTGGTACATAGACGCCTCCATGCCGTCAAACACGAACTGACCCGCCTGCTGATCAGCCGTGAGGAAGACGAAGGTAATTGAGGTGTGTGAAGGAGCAATTGTCAAGTTTGGTTGATTGTCTGGTCTAATTGCTAAGAGCGCGGAAGGTGAGAGTAAAAGAAGCTCGAGGATATGAGAGATGAGAGGAGTACGGACAAAAAAGAGAGGGAAGAGGTTGGATGAGCGGCAAGCTAAGTATAAAGATCCATGACATTTTTGGCGGAGTTGAGAAGAAGGAGAACTTGGCTGTTAAGGTATGAGATCCATGTCCGTGAGGGGTGAGACCAGGCCAAACCGAGCAGGGGATAGAATCATGTCAAGACGAGACGCGAGCATCAACAACAGCCAAGAATGAAGCAGCCACAGCCGAACCGGATTAGAACGAGAAGTAGTGCTGATGCTACGGATCGGATACAGAAACAAAGACACATGCAAAAAGAGGAGGTGCTCGATCGCCTTTGCCTTGCTTCTGACCCGGAAGAGACGAAACTCTGAGTTTCTCCAAAAGCTTGGACGGGATGAGTCGCGAATGAAACCATGAATGATACGGCGGGAGAGAGTGGAGATGAGTGAGTTGGTGGTTCTGCTAGTAGTTACAGTACCTAATCAGTGGGGGCAGGAGGCTAGGAGGCTAGGAGCTAGGTAGTAGCTATCAGCAGCTAGGGATAGAACTAAGGCAGGCTGGTAGCACTTGCCAAGGCCCTTGATCGATACTTCCGATCCTGATACGATTGGTCTACGATGGATTGCACGTTTCGTCAACCGCCCAACGGCCAATCAACCGACCGAGCGTACAATCGATTTCGGAAATATGTCCTCGATTCACAGACGCCAAGCCAAGGTTTCAATGCACCTCAAGGAAATAACAACTCATCTCACTATTCATGCACCGGGAGGCTGATTTGGAGGCTTGAGTGAGCCTTGAGGAAACTTGTTTGACGTCCAGATCGAAGGTGATTATCCACGGTAAACAGGATCGGCGGGAACTCTGATTAGGTTTCTTCCACATGGGGCGGCTCTTAAACCTTCATTCAACCTTTGGTTATCTGACTACGGATACATGTACAGGTATACACTCGCTTACATGCAACGACAGCGTGACGCAGCCAATCTCTTATGAGAATTGAATTACAAGCTTGCAGCCTCAGCCAGCCCAAGCCTCAAGCTTCAAATCACGCATGTAGATGATGTAGTGCAGATCCAAATCGATCAGGTCTTGGATTTTCACTCAATGAATATCAGCGAAATTATGCTGGTGTAAATCACCATTTCAAAGTTTAGGGAGTATGGCTCACAATTTAGAGGTGGTTACAGCAATGGATGGCACTGACCACCAACTCCAGCACTCGCCGCACCGCTTTTTTATCATTACAGACCTTACTGCTAACGGGTGTGACCCCGGTCGGTCTCTTTCTCGGGCGCCTCTTTCTGTCTTGTCCTTAATCTCGTCTTGTTCCAACTCCATGACGACCGAGGCCACCCTAGAGCTGACATGATACTGTCCAACTATGAGCTGAGCTACAGCGTTACAGACCTGATCTGCCTATCACTACTGTTGTCACCTTTGGTAAACAGGAAAAGGCAAGGAAGCGCGCAAGCCGTCCGAGCGCTTGCTCCGTGGATACGATGCCCATGTTGTATCATCGGGATCACCGTGCTATATCCAGACCAGCAGACACCGACAGGTAATACAAGACAATGAATACATACTTGCATAAAAGTATATACGATACGATTCAATACGATATGGCTGCATCATGATTTCTCCATGCCGTCACCTCCATCATGTCGAATAACAAAGCCCCACCAAGAAACCAAAAACAGCCCGCTCAATTCAACGCCGTAATCCACAACCCAAACCCACCTACCACTCGTAACGGGGCGTTTCAGATGTTCCCAACGTACGACCACGATGAGGACCGCAGCTCCGGTCCAGACCAAGGACAGCCAGCGTGGTGTTGTGTTGTGTTGTGTTGTGTGTAGTACCCTGTACCTAGTCCTAAACCAAGTGAGACCAACATTCTCCGCTTACTATAGGTACCCAGGTACGATATCTACTATACAATAAATCATTATATAACTCAAATCAAGGCTTTTGACGGCTTTGTAGTACTGCTCCCAGACCTAGACACGGTTGCAATTATTGAACTTTGATTTGTTTATCCACGCGTCCAGCCACACACACACGCGCGCGCGCCAATGGACGTCCACGACGCTTTGCTGACTGACTATCATCCATCATGGCTTGTTGAATGCGCTAGCCAACTCACTTTGCTAGCAATTTGGTGCTTCTGCCAAGACCAGCAGCAGAACAAACTTCAAATCTAGCACAAACTATCAAGAGACTCCAAATACTGAACCACAGTGCATACGTAACCTCTCACCGGCGGTCCGCCAAGTTCAAGGTTTGATGTGCGTGAGAACTCGGCTTTCAACGATGCTCAAGCCTTATCGTGATCAAGCTTACAAAGATGATTTTCCGCTATTAAAGGTAAATCATAGCATAATACAACACTGGCTGGTGAGACACCTTTCCCATATGGGCAGTTCGGCTGATGAGGACCGGCGTCCCCCTCCGTTTCTTCATGAAAGCGAATTGGCCCAACCTCCTTGCTTCATATACAGTTGCATACTCCGGATGACGTTACACGAAATGAGACGTTTGATGTGGGGAAATATCATGAACCCACGGTTCCATCCGTCGGATGGCGGCCGGAGAGAATCCCATTCCATCCGGCATGGGTTCACCATCAATCTCCAAAACCGAGAAGCGAGCTTGTCTCATGGACTTTTGTTTTCAACCTATATCAGCGGTTCTATCAAGACTACTCTGCAAATGTGCCCGTTTCCTTGTTCATATGCTCTTCTCTCATATCAAGTTTGTGAATGCACTCAACTATACGCTGACGGATCGCACCACATCGTCACATCATAGTTAGCAGAACACGGAATGACTGCACATAGGAATCTGCAAAGTCGCACCATTGAATTCTCCGGGATCGACATGCAGCAGCTCATCCACACATCCTCCACCGCATGCTATTGGTCAATTCTTGCAGATACGTTCACGACCCCACGACGGAACCTTCGCGAGAGCAAACTCTCTATTCATTTCACATGAAATACCAACCTCTCCATTACTGTCTGTTGCGGCCGCTGTCCCGTGTCTGCTCTGGCCTTAGCTCATCTACTCAACAATTGCCCACCCCTAGGCTATTTTGCGGTGTTAGACCCTCTCCTGGCAGAGGTCGGTCTCAGGATGAACATATTCCATTCTTGGTCACCGCCATTCAACAATTTCGGGCGAATGGTTTAGTGGTACAGTACTCCCTTAGCATGATTCATTCTGATAATATGGGAGAACTTGGGGGAATCGCGAACCCACGTCATCCGATCTAGGTGGTTAGCTTCCACCGCCCACATTTTTGTCGTGTGTTGTTTTTGGTTTTTTGAACTCATATCTAGTGAGTAGTTCTACAGGGTAAGCTTATGACGAAGAGATGTTACACACGTAAATATTGTCTATACAACTCGAGTGGGCGCAAACCTCTCAGCAAGGCCGATAATACGTGGGATGTTTTGACATTTTCCGAGCTTTCCAGTTTCTTAAACATCATACACTACTACCTATCCAAATCCAACTCAACCACTTTATGTAAGATACAGCCCGGAGTAGCTATCTACTCCCCAATCACCATAGTACATCCACTCCCTCCTATAATAACCTCGTGGACTCGCCCAGCATCGACATCGATACGTGAGCCGATGCCATAGACTTGCTTCTGACTATCTTCCTCCTTAGGATACCACAGCGTCATCGAACCCTCAATGATCAAGTGGGTGGTGAGGGCGGCATGCGAGTGCGGTGGGTAGTGAGTGTTTCTGCGAGAGGTTAGGAACGACATGGGTTATTCTGACGAGGCTGTGCAAGAGCCTCATCTGACAGAGTTCGAGATAAAGAATGGAACCAAATGACTTACGGAGAGTCGCTCCAAGTAACAACCCGCTGAAAGCCCCAAGCCCGCACCTGCTCTTCGTACTCATTTCTGAAGCTCATGATGCCGTTGTTTTGGTGACAAGTGAGTTGATGACAACGTCAGTCAAGTAGTGAACGCAGGTGAGTTCCTGTTTATTGTGACTTGTGATGTGCGACGGCTTACTACAAGATATCGCGATATGCTATCGGGAGTGTTTGCACAGAATTGTCTTGACAGGTTTGACGTATTCTATAGGGTCATAATAGTAGTGACGCTGATATTGGAGGTGGACGTGGCCAAGCTATGACCTCACAGCCTCTGGTCTCTGGCTTCCGTTGACTGCGCCCCCGCCCGGCCCCACGCGCCCCGTCCCAGGAGAAAGCGGCCCGGGACCGGAGCCGTTAGTCTGGGCGTTGGATGCTTGGACTCGGGCTTAGAATAGATTGTACCTGGACTAACAAGAGCATGGACGATATTCATGCCATCTTTTTCTTCATCAACATATGTATGCTTGGCAGGCATTGGAATCCTGAAGAAACAGGGCTGACCATAATGCAGAACAATATAGACCACTTTCGGCACGTCACAGCACAGCCTCTAATCTGCCATGCTGTTGCTCTCGTTCTGAAGCAGTCATCCTAGATGAAAAAGGGCATGAAGGTCACTGTCATGATACTGTATTTTTACTCCACTGCTGCCCTTCAAGCAATCAAACTGTACGAATAGGTAGCTGCTTCTCCAATCATATCCTGGCCCCCAAGCCTCCATAGTGCAACTCTTTTTCAGCCCTGGGTCTCGGCGTCCATTCTCCCTCCAGTCCGCCCCCCCTGTCCGAACACTCCTAAGGCTGTGCTGCAGCGCGCTAGTGAGACCTGGACTTGCCTGTTAGCCTGACTTTTGTACTGGGGGCGACCGCCTAATATCGCCTATCAAATGGACATCCATTGCTGACATCCAGTCCGTTCATTTTGTCCTTGATCTTTCTTTCCCTCCTTCCAACTCCTTACTTCGTCACGTTTGGTAATTATCAGAACCGAGATTAAGAATCACCTGAATCGACTCGACTCGTTCCGATTGACTTTATCAAGCAACAGAGCTTAAGTTGGCATTTTTTCCATGTTTGGCTGAGCCAACGGGGCAACTGCCTCGCTCCAATGGTCCCCGCCTAATTATTGCCGACATCGCCTGCTCCAAGCTCCAATTCGTTCCTGGAAACGAGTGACTGCCATCATGTCGCTGTTCTGCGGTCTCGTCGTGAGTGATATTAACCTTTGAATACTCTACATTACGACGACTGACACTGGAATACAGCGACGCCGCAGCGCAAAGGACGATAAGCCCAGGCGCACGCGCACTATGTCCATCTTCGGCAACTCCAACGTCCAAGCAATCAATGCTCTTAAGAGCATGGTTCGCTTCACCACAGCTGCTTCTCCGGCTCCCATGCATGGCTGGGAGCAGCCGACGACACAAAAATCTCCGCCGACGGACGAATGCTCCAGCCAGAATTCAACTCAGCAAGCGCCAATCCCTGATATTGATATACCCGACATTCACATCACTACCCAGATGCATGAGGCCCTCGACCGTACATATGATGACCTGCGAGGTCCAGAATCTAAACTTACTAGAGCTAAGTTTGCCGAATTTTTGCGAACCGTTCAGGGCGAGAGTGAGAGCGCAGTCAACGAGCTATCCAGAGAATATTATACTCTGGGAGACTTCAAATACACCTGGGTTACTGACTTCTCTTGGGACGCCATGGAACCCTTACCTGAGAAGGATCTTTCGAAGCCTCTTACAAATTACTTCATTAGCAGCAGCCACAATACTTACTTGGTCGGAAACCAACTGGCTTCTTTGAGCAGAAGCTCGCCTGAGGCATACAGAACCGTACGTCGCGATAATGACACCCTCAATAAATGTTCTCCGAGAAAGGCATAGCTGACCTATATTGCACAACAGGTTCTCCTTCGCGGGTGTCGATGTATCGAGATAGATGTATGGAACGGTGACACTATAATTCCAACGACAAGTGACAAATCCATGAAAATCGATCACAAGCGCGGATTGTCTGGCGAATCTTTCCCTAATGTTGCTACAACTGTCATCGAAAAGGTCGAGGAGTATCTCAGTGAGAAAGCTGCCAATCGTGCTCGTAGTACTAGCTTTGGAAGCCGCAATTCTTCTCCACGATCAAGTCTCAACCATATCCAACTGGAAACACAAGAGTCTGGCGACCGTCTTGACGTTGCGAAGCCCCCAATTCCACGTCTAAGATCGACATACCCCAAGGACGAACCCATCGTGACCCATGGATGGACACTAACTGCGCCATGTGGTTTTCGAGAGGTATGTAGAGTCGTTGGCGAGTCTGCATTTGTTGATAATGATCTTCCCATCATTGTCAGTTTGGAAGTGCACGCCGACGAGGATCAGCAAGAGGTCATGGTCAAAATCATGAAGGAAGAATGGGGTGAGATGCTTGTGGATAAGGCGTTCGATGATACTGGCCCTAGATTACAGCTACCCAAGCTTGGAGAGCTGCGGAAGCGGATTCTTGTTAAGGTAAAGAAGGCTCCTGCGAAGATTGTGGTGCCACCTAGCACCATGGACCTGCCTGCGGTATATGCAAATGACGAGGATGCATCGGGGTCCGAGGATGAGCGTCCCTCACAGTGTACAGGTCCGTCTCTATCGAGCACGAACAGCACCTTTTCTTCACAAGCGAAGGCCTCCAATTCAAAGGTCAATATATGTGAGAACCTTGGCAAGCTGGCTGTCTATACGCGCAGTCAACACTATAAGGGTCTTGCAACCAAGGAAGCCAAGATTCCTGCCCATATCTTTTCTATCAGCGAGAATCGCATTCTTGAACTTCACCAGAAGCAGCACCGCGAGATGTTTACTCATAACAAGGGGTTTTTCATGCGTGCCTTCCCTGCTGGTCGAAGGTTTGACAGTTCCAACCCAGATCCGAGTCTCTTTTGGCGTGGTGGTGTCCAGATGGTTGCTATGAATTGGCAGTATCTTGACGAAGGCATGATGCTCAACGAGGGCATGTTTGCAGATGAGAAGGGGTGGGTTCTGAAACCCGAGGGTTACCAGAGTTCCAACAAGTCTGCAGAGACTCAGAGCGAAGCCACGCCAGGCCGTACCATGAATCTGAAAATCACCGTCTTCGCCGGTCAACATATTCCAGTTCAAACCGGCGACTTGCCTGATGCTGGCCGCTCTGCTAGCACCTTGCGTCCGTTGATCAAGGCGGAACTGCATGTTGATAAACCGACCGATAACGAACGCAACGGACATACGCAGGAGCACAAGTACAAAGATAAAACGGACACCGGCAAGACGGACCACCCCGATTTCGGGCCACATGGCTCCTCTCTTCAGTTTCTTAACATCCCCAAGGTGGTAGAAGAGCTCAGTTTCATCAGGTAAGTTGGAATGACCTCTATTCTGTTATCCTCAGGACACACCCTTTCACGCCCTGCTCTTGAGCCGTCTGCCGTGCCTTACCAATCGCGGGCGTGCCGTAGAAGCACCGCTGTTGGTCTTAGGCGGTCACAGGCCTCTTGCACCCCACCGGTGAGCTGCGTTGATCTAAACAGCATGCTGCCCCGTTCAAATGGCACATGGTATATGATCAAGTGCTATCCAAGACACAACCGACATGCAAGTGCACACGGACCCTCTGTTCACTGCTGAACACAGGATAAAATACAAATCCTAACAAGGTTAACTTGCTCTGTGCGGTCGTGTCTGACCCTAGAATGATGACTAGTGTCAATCACCCGGGCTCGGTGATCCTGAGATCCGCTATCTGGTGGCGAGGCGGGGCGGGACGAAACGCTTGTTGGTTTGCATGACACTAATGCGATCTTTACTCTAGGTTCAAAGTCGAAGACGATTCATCTAAACTCGGTAGCACGCCGCTTCTCGCATGGGCCTGTATTCGCCTTGACCGTCTCCGCCCTGGCTATCGGTTCATCCGACTTATGGACTGCAAGCCCCGCGCTATACCAGGAGGCAAGCTCTTGGTCAAGATCGAGAAGACCTTGGTATGATCGACAGTGGAGTTAGAATGCTGCACCCAGACATCAATACTCTGTGCATATGGCACAAACTTGTTGGCACGCTTATGCTTTAGCAACACTGCGCGTCAGAGACAACATAGCTGGCCGCCTGTGAGTTTACAGCTGAATTCATTCTTCAGCAACATATCTTCCACGTTGACCTTGATAAATCCACTAAGACGTATGCTTGACCACCTTTGAAGATGAACATCTGTGCAAGTTATGCATGTGGATGAGATTTCTTCAAATAAGGGAAAGTGACCAAGATCTATGGATGTTTATTTGTTTCCATTATTGGGGGGTTATCGACGTCGGTGGAGTGCGTGGCTTGGATAGATTTATTAGATAGGAGTTTAGGAATACCCAGGAACAACAAGCATTTCCCAGCATGAAACTTCCTAAGGCATCAGATGTGGTGACATTCGATAGTCATCTGCCAGTTGGGACGAAACCTTAATTCAGTCAGCCACACAAACGCTTTGATACAAGTGAAGTGAGCCATATCAATCTTGCTGACTCGCTGCACACTTAAATGACATTGCCTGCATGCCGTGCATGGTCCTAGGGAGCTTGGTAATGTCGACATGGTGGCACTATACACCTTTGCTGCTCAACGAACCGGCCTCTGGCGCGAGAGCCGTTCGTTTATTACTCACAGATTGAGGCAGCCAATGCAGGCTTGCAAAACGAACTTGACCAATCTGCTGCTGTGTCATAGCGACAACGTTGCTTCTTTGCGGATGTTCTGGTTGCAAGACCCGTAATTACTAGTTCAGCCGCTCCTTGGTAGACAATGGTACCAGAACATCGACACTGTATGTATGCTCTCATTGACAAGTAGAAACTGGTCTAGTTTCCGATCAAAACCTCGTATGCCTACCATGATGAGGTCGTGTGTACTGTAGGATAGGCAGTGCACGGTTGTAAGCAGATCAATAATACACGCCACGCTGAAACTCAACGGGCACTGGTCTCAACCCCTGCGCCCCTCCCTTCCTGACAGCCTTGGCATGGAAGAGAGACCTTGGTGATGATCACCCAACCGGGCTAAGTTTGAGACCTCTTGCAAGCTGAGACTAGCCATGACCTGCATACAGAGCATGGTAGAGCAGACTAAGGAGCAGAAACCAGTTCTTGATGAAACAGTTAGAGCAGGCCATGGCGTGCTCCGAGTCGATTGCGACTATTTCGAGGACTCGTGTATTGGCGACCTTTGTAAGATAGTGTTTCCGAACTAATTGTCTCTACAACTCGCCAAGTTTTTCTTTGAGGCGAACTCTGATCCTGGGTATGGTCTGTATAAAGAGGCCTGGTTTTCTCTTTTAAGTTCCGGTTATGACAATTGATCTTCGACGATCTTACGGCAAACGTGTTCGGCATGTATACCTCAATCTAAACTTGAACTGCTGCAGCTTGGTCCAGGGAATCTTGACTGCTGGTGGGGAGATAGTCGGTATGCAGGACAGGGGGGAGGAGATCGATAGTCGCCGTGGCTAGCTGTGATCGGCCTGTAGGATGCGTATGTGGCAGAGACGAAAGGGACTTGTGCAAGTAATGTTACTGTCATCTGGCTGGCAGTAATTGGATGTTCTGATGTGCAACACAACATCCAGCTTCTTCTTTGGTTTGTGGAGCAATGGTTGTCCCATTGGGTGTTTTTTTCTTTTCTTTTCTTTTTTTTTTTTTTTTTTT